>JBBBDQ010025396.1:0-168694 GCA_037127315.1 Ascarosepion bandense
AATATCTAAGTGTTTTCTATTCATACCAAGTGGTTTCAACATGTTTCACCTATTTTCATTAATTTATCCTAAGGATGAATTAATTTTCTGAGACTCTGAAAATTTCAAAATATACCTCAAAAAGTATCACTTTTTATCTGATTTTATATAGTTTTTCAACGTAATTTTCAAAGTTTTTAAACTTCTGTAAAGTATCGAAATCTCAAAATTTTTATAAAAATCTAAGCGTTTCCTATTATTACCTAATGTTATCAACATGATATAACAATTTTTATTAATTTATCTGAAAGACAAATTAATTTTCTGAAACTTTTGAAATTTTCAAAATTTACGTAATAAATCTATTGCATTTTCGAGATTTTCAAACTCCCAGAAAATATTGAAGACCCTAAAATTTATTTAATATCTAAGTGTTTTCTATTCATACAAAGTGGTTTCAACATGTTTCACCTATTTTCATTAATTTATCCTAAGGATGAATTAATTTTCTGAGACTCTGAAAATTTCAAAATATACCTCAAAAAGTATCACTTTTTAGCTGATTTCGCATAGTTTTTCAACGTAATTTTCAAAGTTTTTAAACTTCTGTAAAGTATCGAAACCTCCAAAATTTTTTTAAAATCTAAGCGTTTCCTATTGTTACCTAATGTTATCAACATGATATAACAATTTTTATTAATTTATCTGAAAGACAAATTAATTTTCTGAAACTTTGAAATTTTCAAAATTTACGTAATAAATCTATTGCATTTTCGAGATTTTCAAACTCCCAGAAAATATTGAAGACCCTAAAATTTTTTTAATATCTAAGTGTTTTCTATTCATACCAAGTGGTTTCAACATGTTTCACCTATTTTCATTAATTTATCCTAAGGATGAATTAATTTTCTGAGAACTCTGAAAATTTCAAAATATACCTCAAAAAGTATCACTTTTTGCTGATTTCGCATAGTTTTTCAACGTAATTTTCAAAGTTTTTAAACTTCTGTAAAGTATCGAAACCTCAAAAATTTTTTTAAAATCTAAGCGTTTCCTATTGTTACCTAATGTTATCAACATGATATAACAATTTTTATTAATTTATCTGAAAGACAAATTAATTTTCTGGAACTTTGAATTTTTCAAAATTTACGTAATAAATCTATTGCATTTTCGAGATTTTCAAACTCCCAGAAAATATTGAAGACCCTAAAATTTTTATAATATCTAAGTGTTTTCTATTCATACCAAGTGGTTTCAACATGTTTCATCTATTTTCATTAATTTATCCTAAGGATGAATTAATTTTCTGAGACTCTGAAAATTTCAAAATATACCTCAAAAAGTATCACTTTTTAGCTGATTTCGCATAGTTTTTCAACGTAATTTTCAAAGTTTTTAAACTTCTGTAAAGTATCGAAACCTCCAAAATTTTTTAAAAATCTAAGCGTTTCCTATTATTACCTAATGTTATCAACATGATATAACAATTTTTATTAATTTATCTGAAAGACAAATTAATTTTCTGAAACTTTGAAATTTTCAAAATTTACGTAATAAATCTATTGCATTTTCGAGATTTTCAAACTCCCAGAAAATATTGAAGACCCTAAAATTTTTTTAATATCTAAGTGTTTTCTATTCATACCAAGTGGTTTCAACATGTTTCACCTATTTTCATTAATTTATCCTAAGGATGAATTAATTTTCTGAGAACTCTGAAAATTTCAAAATATACCTCAAAAAGTATCACTTTTTGCTGATTTCGCATAGTTTTTCAACGTAATTTTCAAAGTTTTTAAACTTCTGTAAAGTATCGAAACCTCAAAAATTTTTTAAAATCTAAGCGTTTCCTATTGTTACCTAATGTTATCAACATGATATAACAATTTTTATTAATTTATCTGAAAGACAAATTAATTTTCTGGAACTTTGAATTTTTCAAAATTTACGTAATAAATCTATTGCATTTTCGAGATTTTCAAACTCCCAGAAAATATTGAAGACCCTAAAATTTTTATAATATCTAAGTGTTTTCTATTCATACCAAGTGGTTTCAACATGTTTCATCTATTTTCATTAATTTATCCTAAGGATGAATTAATTTTCTGAGACTCTGAAAATTTCAAAATATACCTCAAAAAGTATCACTTTTTAGCTGATTTCGCATAGTTTTTCAACGTAATTTTCAAAGTTTTTAAACTTCTGTAAAGTATCGAAACCTCCAAAATTTTTTAAAAATCTAAGCGTTTCCTATTATTACCTAATGTTATCAACATGATATAACAATTTTTATTAATTTATCTGAAAGACAAATTAATTTTCTGAAACTTTGAAATTTTCAAAATTTACGTAATAAATCTATTGCATTTTCGAGATTTTCAAACTCCCAGAAAATATTGAAGACCCTAAAATTTTTGATATCTAAGTGTTTTCTATTCATACCAAGTGGTTTCAACATGTTTCACCCTATTTTCATTAATTTATCCTAAGGATGAATTAATTTTCTGAGACTCTGAAAATTTCAAAATATACCTCAAAAAGTATCACTTTTTAGCTGATTTCGCATAGTTCTTCAACGTAATTTTCAAAGTTTTTAAACTTCTGTAAAGTATCGAAACCTCCAAAATTTTTTTAAAATCTAAGCGTTTCCTATTGTTACCTAATGTTATCAACATGATATAACAATTTTTATTAATTTATCTGAAAGATAAATTAATTTTCTGGAACTTTGAATTTTTCAAAATTTACGTAATCAATCTACTGCATTTTCGAGATTTTCAAACTCCCAGAAAATTTTGAAGACCCTAAAATTTTTTTAATATCTAAGTGTTTTCTATTCATACCAAGTGGTTTCAACATGTTTCACCTATTTTCATTAATTTATCCTAAGGATGAATTAATTTTCTGAGAATTCTGAAAATTTCAAAATATACCTCAAAAAGTATCACTTTTTAGCTGATTTCGCATAGTTTTTCAACGTAATTTTCAAAGTTTTTAAACTTCTGTAAAGTATCGAAACCTCAAAAATTTTTTTAAAATCTAAGCGTTTCCTATTGTTACCTAATGTTATCAGCATGATATAACAATTTTTATTAATTTATCTGAAAGATAAATTAATTTTCTGGAACTTTGAATTTTTCAAATTTTACGTAATAAATCTATTGCATTTTCGAGATTTTCAAACTCCCAGAAAATATTGAAGACCCTAAAATTTTTAATATCTAAGTGTTTTCTATTCATACCAAGTGGTTTCAACATGTTTCACCTATTTTCATTAATTTATCCTAAGGATGAATTAATTTTCTGAGACTCTGACAATTTCAAAATATACCTCAAAAAGTATCACTTTTTAGCTGATTTCGCATAGTTTTTCAACGTAATTTTCAAAGTTTTTAAACTTCTGTAAAGTATCGAAACCTCCAAAATTTTTAAAAATCTAAGCGTTTCCTATTATTACCTAATGTTATCAACATGATATAACAATTTTTATTAATTTATCTCAAAGACAAATTAATTTTCTGAAACTTTGAAATTTTCAAAATTTACGTAATAAATCTATTGCATTTTCGAGATTTTCAAACTCCCAGAAAATATTGAAGACCCTAAAATTTTTTTAATATCTAAGTGTTTTCTATTCATACCAAGTGGTTTCAACATGTTTCACCTATTTTCATTAATTCATCCTAAGGATGAATTAATTTTCTGAGACTCTGAGAATTTCAAAATATACCTCAAAAAGTATCACTTTTTAGCTGATTTCGCATAGTTTTTCAACGTAATTTTCAAAGTTTTTAAACTTCTGTAAAGTATCGAAACCTCCAAAATTTTTTAAAAATCTAAGCGTTTCCTATTATTACCTAATGTTATCAACATGATATAACAATTTTTATTAATTTATCTGAAAGACAAATTAATTTTCTGAAACTTTGAAATTTTCAAAATTTACGTAATAAATCTATTGCATTTTCGAGATTTTCAAACTCCCAGAAAATATTGAAGACCCTAAAATTTTTTTAATATCTAAGTGTTTTCTATTCATACCAAGTGGTTTCAACATGTTTCACCTATTTTCATTAATTTATCCTAAGGATGAATTAATTTTCTGAGAACTCTGAAAATTTCAAAATATACCTCAAAAAGTATCACTTTTTAGCTGATTTCGCATAGTTTTTCAACGTAATTTTCAAAGTTTTTAAACTTCTGTAAAGTATCGAAACCTCCAAAATTTTTTAAAAATCTAAGCGTTTCCTATTATTACCTAATGTTATCAACATGATATAACAATTTTTATTAATTTATCTCAAAGACAAATTAATTTTCTGAAACTTTGAAATTTTCAAAATTTACGTAATAAATCTATTGCATTTTCGAGATTTTCAAACTCCCAGAAAATATTGAAGACCCTAAAATTTTTTTAATATCTAAGTGTTTTCTATTCATACCAAGTGGTTTCAACATGTTTCACCTATTTTCATTAATTCATCCTAAGGATGAATTAATTTTCTGAGAACTCTGAGAATTTCAAAATATACCTCAAAAGTATCACTTTTTAGCTGATTTCGCATAGTTTTTCAACGTAATTTTCAAAGTTTTTAAACTTCTGTAAAGTATCGAAACCTCCAAAATTTTTTAAAAATCTAAGCGTTTCCTATTATTACCTAATGTTATCAACATGATATAACAATTTTTATTAATTTATCTGAAAGACAAATTAATTTTCTGAAAACTTTGAAATTTTCAAAATTTACGTAATAAATCTATTGCATTTTCGAGATTTTCAAACTCCCAGAAAATATTGAAGACCCTAAAAATTTTTTTTAATATCTAAGTGTTTTCTATTCATACCAAGTGGTTTCAACATGTTTCACCTATTTTCATTAATTTATCCTAAGGATGAATTAATTTTCTGAGAACTCTGAAAATTTCAAAATATACCTCAAAAGTATCACTTTTTAGCTGATTTCGCATAGTTTTTCAACGTAATTTTCAAAGTTTTTAAACTTCTGTAAAGTATCGAAACCTCGAAAATTTTTAAAAATCTAAGCGTTTCCTATTATTACCTAATGTTATCAACATGATATAACAATTTTTATTAATTTATCTGAAAGACAAATTAATTTTCTGAAACTTTGAAATTTTCAAAATTTACGTAATAAATCTATTGCATTTTCGAGATTTTCAAACTCCCAGAAAATATTGAAGACCCTAAAATTTTTTAATATCTAAGTGTTTTCTGTTCATACAAAGTGGTTTCAACATGTTTCACCTATTTTCATTAATTTATCCTAAGGATGAATTAATTTTCTGAAGACTCTGAAAATTTCAAAATATACCTCAAAAAGTATCACTTTTTAGCTGATTTCGCATAGTTTTTCAACGTAATTTTCAAAGTTTTTAAACTTCTGTAAAGTATCGAAACCTCCAAAATTTTTTAAAAATCTAAGCGTTTCCTATTATTACCTAATGTTATCAACATGATATAACAATTTTTATTAATTTATCTGAAAGACAAATTAATTTTCTGAAACTTTGAAATTTTCAAAATTTACGTAATAAATCTATTGCATTTTCGAGATTTTCAAACTCCCAGAAAATATTGAAGACCCTAAAATTTTTTTAATATCTAAGTGTTTTCTATTCATACCAAGTGGTTTCAACATGTTTCACCTATTTTCATTAATTTATCCTAAGGATGAATTAATTTTCTGAGACTCTGAATATTTCAAAATATACCTCAAAAAGTATCACTTTTTAGCTGATTTCGCATAGTTTTTCAACGTAATTTTCAAAGTTTTTAAACTTCTGTAAAGTATCGAAACCTCGAAAATTTTTTAAAAATCTAAGCGTTTCCTATTATTACCTAATGTTATCAACATGATATAACAATTTTTATTAATTTATCTGAAAGACAAATTAATTTTTCTGAAACTTTGAAATTTTCAAAATTTACGTAATAAATCTATTGCATTTTCGAGATTTTCAAACTCCCAGAAAATATTGAAGACCCTAAAATTTTTTAATATCTAAGTGTTTTCTGTTCATACAAAGTGGTTTCAACATGTTTCACCTATTTTCATTAATTTATCCTAAGGATGAATTAATTTTCTGAGAACTCTGAAAATTTCAAAATATACCTCAAAAAGTATCACTTTTTAGCTGATTTCGCATAGTTCTTCAACGTAATTTTCAAAGTTTTTAAACTTCTGTAAAGTATCGAAACCTCCAAAATTTTTTTAAAATCTAAGCGTTTCCTATTGTTACCTAATGTTATCAACATGATATAACAATTTTTATTAATTTATCTGAAAGATAAATTAATTTTCTGGAACTTTGAATTTTTCAAAATTTACGTAATCAATCTACTGCATTTTCGAGATTTTCAAACTCCCAGAAAATTTTGAAGACCCTAAAATTTTTTTAATATCTAAGTGTTTTCTATTCATACCAAGTGGTTTCAACATGTTTCACCTATTTTCATTAATTTATCCTAAGGATGAATTAATTTTCTGAATTCTGAAAATTTCAAAATATACCTCAAAAAGTATCACTTTTTAGCTGATTTCGCATAGTTTTTCAACGTAATTTTCAAAGTTTTTAAACTTCTGTAAAGTATCGAAACCTCAAAAATTTTTTTAAAATCTAAGCGTTTCCTATTGTTACCTAATGTTATCAGCATGATATAACAATTTTTATTAATTTATCTGAAAGATAAATTAATTTTCTGGAACTTTGAATTTTTCAAATTTTACGTAATAAATCTATTGCATTTTCGAGATTTTCAAACTCCCAGAAAATATTGAAGACCCTAAAATTTTTTTAATATCTAAGTGTTTTCTATTCATACCAAGTGGTTTCAACATGTTTCACCTATTTTCATTAATTTATCCTAAGGATGAATTAATTTTCTGAGACTCTGACAATTTCAAAATATACCTCAAAAAGTATCACTTTTTAGCTGATTTCGCATAGTTTTTCAACGTAATTTTCAAAGTTTTTAAACTTCTGTAAAGTATCGAAACCTCCAAAATTTTTTAAAAATCTAAGCGTTTCCTATTATTACCTAATGTTATCAACATGATATAACAATTTTTATTAATTTATCTGAAAGACAAATTAATTTTCTGAAACTTTTGAAATTTTCAAAATTTACGTAATAAATCTATTGCATTTTCGAGATTTTCAAACTCCCAGAAAATATTGAAGACCCTAAAATTTTTTTAATATCTAAGTGTTTTCTATTCATACCAAGTGGTTTCAACATGTTTCACCTATTTTCATTAATTTATCCTAAGGATGAATTAATTTTCTGAGACTCTGAAAATTTCAAAATATACCTCAAAAAGTATCACTTTTTAGCTGATTTCGCATAGTTTTTCAACGTAATTTTCAAAGTTTTTAAACTTCTGTAAAGTATCGAAACCTCCAAAATTTTTTAAAAATCTAAGCGTTTCCTATTATTACCTAATGTTATCAACATGATATAACAATTTTTATTAATTTATCTCAAAGACAAATTAATTTTCTGAAACTTTGAAATTTTCAAAATTTACGTAATAAATCTATTGCATTTTCGAGATTTTCAAACTCCCAGAAAATATTGAAGACCCTAAAATTTTTTTAATATCTAAGTGTTTTCTATTCATACCAAGTGGTTTCAACATGTTTCACCTATTTTCATTAATTCATCCTAAGGATGAATTAATTTTCTGAGAACTCTGAGAATTTCAAAATATACCTCAAAAAGTATCACTTTTTAGCTGATTTCGCATAGTTTTTCAACGTAATTTTCAAAGTTTTTAAACTTCTGTAAAGTATCGAAACCTCCAAAATTTTTTAAAAATCTAAGCGTTTCCTATTATTACCTAATGTTATCAACATGATATAACAATTTTTATTAATTTATCTCAAAGACAAATTAATTTTCTGAAACTTTGAAATTTTCAAAATTTACGTAATAAATCTATTGCATTTTCGAGATTTTCAAACTCCCAGAAAATATTGAAGACCCTAAAATTTTTTTAATATCTAAGTGTTTTCTATTCATACCAAGTGGTTTCAACATGTTTCACCTATTTTCATTAATTTATCCTAAGGATGAATTAAGTTTCTGAGAACTCTGAAAATTTCAAAATATACCTCAAAAAGTATCACTTTTTAGCTGATTTCGCATAGTTTTTCAACGTAATTTTCAAAGTTTTTAAACTTCTGTAAAGTATCGAAACCTCGAAAATTTTTTAAAAATCTAAGCGTTTCCTATTATTACCTAATGTTATCAACATGATATAACAATTTTTATTAATTTATCTGAAAGACAAATTAATTTTCTGAAACTTTGAAATTTTCAAAATTTACGTAATAAATCTATTGCATTTTCGAGATTTTCAAACTCCCAGAAAATATTGAAGACCCTAAAATTCTTTTTTAATATCTAAGTGTTTTCTGTTCATACAAAGTGGTTTCAACATGTTTCACCTATTTTCATTAATTTATCCTAAGGATGAATTAATTTTCTGAGACTCTGAAAATTTCAAAATATACCTCAAAAAGTATCACTTTTTAGCTGATTTCGCATAGTTCTTCAACGTAATTTTCAAAGTTTTTAAACTTCTGTAAAGTATCGAAACCTCCAAAATTTTTTTAAAATCTAAGCGTTTCCTATTGTTACCTAATGTTATCAACATGATATAACAATTTTTATTAATTTATCTGAAAGATAAATTAATTTTCTGGAACTTTGAATTTTTCAAAATTTACGTAATCAATCTACTGCATTTTCGAGATTTTCAAACTCCCAGAAAATTTTGAAGACCCTAAAATTTTTTTAATATCTAAGTGTTTTCTATTCATACCAAGTGGTTTCAACATGTTTCACCTATTTTCATTAATTTATCCTAAGGATGAATTAATTTTCTGAGAATTCTGAAAATTTCAAAATATACCTCAAAAAAGTATCACTTTTTAGCTGATTTGCATAGTTTTTCAACGTAATTTTCAAAGTTTTTAAACTTCTGTAAAGTATCGAAACCTCAAAAATTTTTTTAAAATCTAAGCGTTTCCTATTGTTACCTAATGTTATCAGCATGATATAACAATTTTTATTAATTTATCTGAAAGATAAATTAATTTTCTGGAACTTTGAATTTTTCAAATTTTACGTAATAAATCTATTGCATTTTCGAGATTTTCAAACTCCCAGAAAATATTGAAGACCCTAAAATTTTTTTAATATCTAAGTGTTTTCTATTCATACCAAGTGGTTTCAACATGTTTCACCTATTTTCATTAATTTATCCTAAGGATGAATTAATTTTCTGAGAACTCTGACAATTTCAAAATATACCTCAAAAAGTATCACTTTTTAGCTGATTTCGCATAGTTTTTCAACGTAATTTTCAAAGTTTTTAAACTTCTGTAAAGTATCGAAACCTCCAAAATTTTTTAAAAATCTAAGCGTTTCCTATTATTACCTAATGTTATCAACATGATATAACAATTTTTATTAATTTATCTCAAAGACAAATTAATTTTCTGAAACTTTGAAATTTTCAAAATTTACGTAATAAATCTATTGCATTTTCGAGATTTTTCAAACTCCCAGAAAATATTGAAGACCCTAAAATTTTTTTAATATCTAAGTGTTTTCTATTCATACCAAGTGGTTTCAACATGTTTCACCTATTTTCATTAATTCATCCTAAGGATGAATTAATTTTCTGAGACTCTGAGAATTTCAAAATATACCTCAAAAAGTATCACTTTTTAGCTGATTTCGCATAGTTTTTCAACGTAATTTTCAAAGTTTTTAAACTTCTGTAAAGTATCGAAACCTCCAAAATTTTTTAAAAATCTAAGCGTTTCCTATTATTACCTAATGTTATCAACATGATATAACAATTTTTATTAATTTATCTGAAAGACAAATTAATTTTCTGAAACTTTGAAATTTTCAAAATTTACGTAATAAATCTATTGCATTTTCGAGATTTTCAAACTCCCAGAAAATATTGAAGACCCTAAAATTTTTTTAATATCTAAGTGTTTTCTATTCATACCAAGTGGTTTCAACATGTTTCACCTATTTTCATTAATTTATCCTAAGGATGAATTAATTTTCTGAGACTCTGAAAATTTCAAAATATACCTCAAAAAGTATCACTTTTTAGCTGATTTCGCATAGTTTTTCAACGTAATTTTCAAAGTTTTTAAACTTCTGTAAAGTATCGAAACCTCCAAAATTTTTTAAAAATCTAAGCGTTTCCTATTATTACCTAATGTTATCAACATGATATAACAATTTTATTAATTTATCTCAAAGACAAATTAATTTTCTGAAACTTTGAAATTTTCAAAATTTACGTAATAAATCTATTGCATTTTCGAGATTTTCAAACTCCCAGAAAATATTGAAGACCCTAAAATTTTTTTAATATCTAAGTGTTTTCTATTCATACCAAGTGGTTTCAACATGTTTCACCTATTTTCATTAATTCATCCTAAGGATGAATTAATTTTCTGAGAACTCTGAGAATTTCAAAATATACCTCAAAAAGTATCACTTTTTAGCTGATTTCGCATAGTTTTTCAACGTAATTTTCAAAGTTTTTAAACTTCTGTAAAGTATCGAAACCTCCAAAATTTTTTTAAAAATCTAAGCGTTTCCTATTATTACCTAATGTTATCAACATGATATAACAATTTTTATTAATTTATCTGAAAGACAAATTAATTTTTCTGAAACTTTGAAATTTTCAAAATTTACGTAATAAATCTATTGCATTTTCGAGATATTCAAACTCCCAGAAAATATTGAAGACCCTAAAATTTTTTTAATATCTAAGTGTTTTCTATTCATACCAAGTGGTTTCAACATGTTTCACCTATTTTCATTAATTTATCCTAAGGATGAATTAATTTTCTGAGACTCTGAAAATTTCAAAATATACCTCAAAAAGTATCACTTTTTAGCTGATTTCGCATAGTTTTTCAACGTAATTTTCAAAGTTTTTAAACTTCTGTAAAGTATCGAAACCTCGAAAATTTTTTAAAAATCTAAGCGTTTCCTATTATTACCTAATGTTATCAACATGATATAACAATTTTTATTAATTTATCTGAAAGACAAATTAATTTTCTGAAACTTTGAAATTTTCAAAATTTACGTAATAAATCTATTGCATTTTCGAGATTTTCAAACTCCCAGAAAATATTGAAGACCCTAAAATTTTTTAATATCTAAGTGTTTTCTGTTCATACAAAGTGGTTTCAACATGTTTCACCTATTTTCATTAATTTATCCTAAGGATGAATTAATTTTCTAGACTCTGAAAATTTCAAAATATACCTCAAAAAAGTGTCACTTTTTAGCTGATTTCGCATGGTTTTTCAACGTAATTTTCAAAGTTTTTAAACTTCTGTAAAGTATCGAAACCTCCAAAATTTTTTAAAAATCTAAGCGTTTCCTATTATTACCTAATGTTATCAACATGATATAACAATTTTTATTAATTTATCTGAAAGACAAATTAATTTTCTGAAACTTTGAAATTTTCAAAATTTACGTAATATATCTATTGCATTTTCGAGATTTTCAAACTCCCAGAAAATATTGAAGACCCTAAAATTTTTTAATATCTAACTGTTTTCTGTTCATACAAAGTGGTTTCAACATGTTTCACCTATTTTCATTCATTTATCCTAAGGATGAATTAATTTTCTGAGACTCTGAAAATTTCAAAATATACCTCAAAATGTATCAATTTTTAGCTGATTTCGCATAGTTTTTCAACGTAATTTTCAAAGTTTTTAAACTTCTGTAAAGTATCGAAACCTCCAAAATTTTTTAAAAATCTAAGCGTTTCCTATTATTACCTAATGTTATCAACATGATATAACAATTTTTATTAATTTATCTGAAAGACAAATTAATTTTCTGAAACTTTGAAATTTTCAAAATTTACGTAATAAATCTATTGCATTTTCGAGATTTTCAAACTCCCAGAAAATATTGAAGACACTAAAATTTTTTTAATATCTAAGTGTTTTCTATTCATACCAAGTGGTTTCAACATGTTTCACCTATTTTCATTAATTTATCCTAAGGATGAATTAATTTTCTGAGACTCTGAAAATTTCAAAATATACCTCAAAAAGTATCACTTTTTAGCTGATTTCGCATAGTTTTTCAACGTAATTTTCAAAGTTTTTAAACTTCTGTAAAGTATCGAAACCTCCAAAATTTTTTAAAAGTCTAAGCGTTTCCTATTATTACCTAATGTTATCAACATGATATAACAATTTTTATTAATTTATCTGAAAGACAAATTAATTTTCTGAAACTTTGAAATTTTCAAAATTTACGTAATAAATCTATTGCATTTTCGAGATTTTCAAACTCCCAGAAAATATTGAAGACCATAAAATTTTTTTAATATCTAAGTGTTTTCTATTCATACCACGTGGTTTCAACATGTTTCACCTATTTTCATTAATTTATCCTAAGGATGAATTAGTTTTCTGAGACTCTGAAAATTTCAAAATATACCTCAAAAAGTATCACTTTTTAGCTGATTTCGCATAGTTTTTCAACGTAATTTTCAAAGTTTTTAAACTTCTGTAAAGTATCGAAACCTC
The DNA here is from genome assembly GCA_037127315.1 of Ascarosepion bandense. Lineage (NCBI taxonomy): Eukaryota > Metazoa > Mollusca > Cephalopoda > Sepiida > Sepiidae > Ascarosepion > Ascarosepion bandense. The sequence continues at coordinate 12,613 of JBBBDQ010025396.1, forward strand.
CAAAATTTTTTAAAAATCTAAGCGTTTCCTATTATTACCTAATGTTATCAACATTATATAACAATTTTTATTAATTTATCTGAAAGACAAATTAATTTTCTGAAACTTTGAAATTTTCAAAATTTACGTAATAAATCTATTGCATTTTCGAGATTTTCAAACTCCCAGAAAATATTGAAGACCCTAAAATTTTTTTAATATATAAGTGTTTTCTATTCATACCAAGTGGTTTCAACATGTTTCACCTATTTTCATTAATTTATCCTAAGGATGAATTAATTTTCTGAGACTCTGAATATTTCAAAATATACCTCAAAAAGTATCACTTTTTAGCTGATTTCGCATAGTTTTTCAACGTAATTTTCAAAGTTTTTAAACTTCTGTAAAGTATCGAAACCTCCAAAATTTTTTAAAAATCTAAGCGTTTCCTATTGTTACCTAATATTATCAACATGATATAACAATTTTTATTAATTTATCTGAAAGACAAATTAATTTTCTGAAACTTTGAAATTTTCAATATTCACGTAATAAATCTATTGCATTTTCGAGATTTTCAAACTCCCAGAAAATATTGAAGACCCTAAAATTTTTTTAATATCTAAGTGTTTTCTATTCATACCAAGTGGTTTCAACATGTTTCACCTATTTTCATTAATTTATCCTAAGGATGAATAAATTTTCTGAGACTCTGAAAATTTCAAAATATATCTCAAAAAGTATCACTTTTTAGCTGATTTCGCATAGTTTTTCAACGTAATTTTCAAAGATTTAAACTTCTGTAAAGTATCGAAACCTCCAAAATTTTTTAAAAATCTAAGCGTTTCCTATTATTACCTAATGTTATCAACATGATATAACAATTTTTATTAATTTATCTGAAAGACAAATTAATTTTCTGAAACTTTGAAATTTTCAAAATTTACGTAATAAATCTATTGCATTTTCGAGATTTTCAAACTCCCAGAAAATATTGAAGACCCTAAAATTTTTTTAATATCTAAGTGTTTTCTATTCATACCAAGTGGTTTCAACATGTTACCTATTTTCATTAATTCATCCTAAGGATGAATTAATTTTCTGAGAACTCTGAAAATTTCAAAATATACCTCAAAAAGTATCACTTTTTAGCTGATTTCGCATAGTTTTTCAACGTAATTTTCAAAGTTTTTAAACTTCTGTAAAGTATCGAAACCTCCAAAATTTTTTAAAAATCTAAGCGTTTCCTATTATTACCTAATGTTATCAACATGATATAACAATTTTATTAATTTATCTGAAAGACAAATTAATTTTCTGAAACTTTGAAATTTTCAAAATTTACGTAATAAATCTATTGCATTTTCGAGATTTTCAAACTCCCAGAAAATATTGAAGACCCTAAAATTTTTAATATATAAGTGTTTTCTATTCATACCAAGTGGTTTCAACATGTTTCACCTATTTTCATTAATTTATCCTAAGGATGAATTAATTTTCTGAGAACTCTGAATATTTCAAAATATACCTCAAAAAGTATCACTTTTTAGCTGATTTCGCATAGTTTTTCAACGTAATTTTCAAAGTTTTTAAACTTCTGTAAAGTATCGAAACCTCCAAAATTTTTTAAAAATCTAAGCGTTTCCTATTGTTACCTAATGTTATCAACATGATATAACAATTTTTATTAATTTATCTGAAAGACAAATTAATTTTCTGAAACTTTGAAATTTTCAATATTCACGTAATAAATCTATTGCATTTTCGAGATTTTCAAACTCCCAGAAAATATTGAAGACCCTAAAATTTTTTTAATATCTAAGTGTTTTCTATTCATACCAAGTGGTTTCAACATGTTTCACCTATTTTCATTAATTTATCCTAAGGATGAATAAATTTTCTGAGACTCTGAAAATTTCAAAATATATCTCAAAAAGTATCACTTTTTAGCTGATTTCGCATAGTTTTTCAACGTAATTTTCAAAGTTTTAAACTTCTGTAAAGTATCGAAACCTCCAAAATTTTTTAAAAATCTAAGCGTTTCCTATTATTACCTAATGTTATCAACATGATATAACAATTTTTATTAATTTATCTGAAAGACAAATTAATTTTCTGAAACTTTGAAATTTTCAAAATTTACGTAATAAATCTATTGCATTTTCGAGATTTTCAAACTCCCAGAAAATATTGAAGACCCTAAAATTTTTTTAATATCTAAGTGTTTTCTATTCATACCAAGTGGTTTCAACATGTTACCTATTTTCATTAATTCATCCTAAGGATGAATTAATTTTCTGAGACTCTGAAAATTTCAAAATATACCTCAAAAAGTATCACTTTTTAGCTGATTTCGCATAGTTTTTCAACGTAATTTTCAAAGTTTTAAACTTCTGTAAAGTATCGAAACCTCCAAAATTTTTTAAAAATCTAAGCGTTTCCTATTATTACCTAATGTTATCAACATGATATAACAATTTTTATTAATTTATCTGAAAGACAAATTAATTTTCTGAAACTTTGAAATTTTCAAAATTTACGTAATAAATCTATTGCATTTTCGAGATTTTCAAACTCCCAGAAAATATTGAAGACCCTAAAATTTTTTTAATATATAAGTGTTTTCTATTCATACCAAGTGGTTTCAACATGTTTCACCTATTTTCATTAATTTATCCTAAGGATGAATTAATTTTCTGAGAACTCTGAATATTTCAAAATATACCTCAAAAAGTATCACTTTTTAGCTGATTTCGCATAGTTTTTCAACGTAATTTTCAAAGTTTTTTAAACTTCTGTAAAGTATCGAAACCTCCAAAATTTTTTAAAAATCTAAGCGTTTCCTATTGTTACCTAATGTTATCAACATGATATAACAATTTTATTAATTTATCTGAAAGACAAATTAATTTTCTGAAACTTTGAAATTTTCAATATTCACGTAATAAATCTATTGCATTTTCGAGATTTTCAAACTCCCAGAAAATATTGAAGACCCTAAAATTTTTTTAATATCTAAGTGTTTTCTATTCATACCAAGTGGTTTCAACATGTTTCACCTATTTTCATTAATTTATCCTAAGGATGAATAAATTTTCTGAGACTCTGAAAATTTCAAAATATATCTCAAAAAGTATCACTTTTTAGCTGATTTCGCATAGTTTTTCAACGTAATTTTCAAAGTTTTAAACTTCTGTAAAGTATCGAAACCTCCAAAATTTTTTAAAAATCTAAGCGTTTCCTATTATTACCTAATGTTATCAACATGATATAACAATTTTTATTAATTTATCTGAAAGACAAATTAATTTTCTGAAACTTTGAAATTTTCAAAATTTACGTAATAAATCTATTGCATTTTCGAGATTTTCAAACTCCCAGAAAATATTGAAGACCCTAAAATTTTTTTAATATCTAAGTGTTTTCTATTCATACCAAGTGGTTTCAACATGTTACCTATTTTCATTAATTTATCCTAAGGATGAATAAATTTTCTGAGACTCTGAAAATTTCAAAATATATCTCAAAAAGTATCACTTTTTAGCTGATTTCGCATAGTTTTTCAACGTAATTTTCAAAGATTTAAACTTCTGTAAAGTATCGAAACCTCCAAAATTTTTTAAAAATCTAAGCGTTTCCTATTATTACCTAATGTTATCAACATGATATAACAATTTTTATTAATTTATCTGAAAGACAAATTAATTTTCTGAAACTTTGAAATTTTCAAAATTTACGTAATAAATCTATTGCATTTTCGAGATTTTCAAACTCCCAGAAAATATTGAAGACCCTAAAATTTTTTTAATATCTAAGTGTTTTCTATTCATACCAAGTGGTTTCAACATGTTACCTATTTTCATTAATTTATCCTAAGGATGAATAAATTTTCTGAGACTCTGAAAATTTCAAAATATATCTCAAAAAGTATCACTTTTTAGCTGATTTCGCATAGTTTTTCAACGTAATTTTCAAAGTTTTAAACTTCTGTAAAGTATCGAAACCTCCAAAATTTTTTAAAAATCTAAGCGTTTCCTATTATTACCTAATGTTATCAACATGATATAACAATTTTTATTAATTTATCTGAAAGACAAATTAATTTTCTGAAACTTTGAAATTTTCAAAATTTACGTAATAAATCTATTGCATTTTCGAGATTTTCAAACTCCCAGAAAATATTGAAGACCCTAAAATTTTTTTAATATCTAAGTGTTTTCTATTCATACCAAGTGGTTTCAACATGTTACCTATTTTCATTAATTCATCCTAAGGATGAATTAATTTTCTGAGACTCTGAAAATTTCAAAATATACCTCAAAAAGTATCACTTTTTTAGCTGATTTCGCATAGTTTTTCAACGTAATTTTCAAAGTTTTTAAACTTCTGTAAAGTATCGAAACCTCCAAAATTTTTTTAAAAATCTAAGCGTTTCCTATTATTACCTAATGTTATCAACATGATATAACAATTTTTATTAATTTATCTGAAAGACAAATTAATTTTCTGAAAACTTTTGAAATTTTCAAAATTTACGTAATAAATCTATTGCATTTTCGAGATTTTCAAACTCCCAGAAAATATTGAAGACCCTAAAATTTTTTTAATATATAAGTGTTTTCTATTCATACCAAGTGGTTTCAACATGTTTCACCTATTTTCATTAATTTATCCTAAGGATGAATTAATTTTCTGAACTCTGAATATTTCAAAATATACCTCAAAAAGTATCACTTTTTAGCTGATTTCGCATAGTTTTTCAACGTAATTTTCAAAGTTTTTAAACTTCTGTAAAGTATCGAAACCTCCAAAATTTTTTAAAAATCTAAGCGTTTCCTATTGTTACCTAATGTTATCAACATGATATAACAATTTTTATTAATTTATCTGAAAGACAAATTAATTTTCTGAAACTTTGAAATTTTCAATATTCACGTAATAAATCTATTGCATTTTCGAGATTTTCAAACTCCCAGAAAATATTGAAGACCCTAAAATTTTTTTAATATCTAAGTGTTTTCTATTCATACCAAGTGGTTTCAACATGTTTCACCTATTTTCATTAATTTATCCTAAGGATGAATAAATTTTCTGAGACTCTGAAAATTTCAAAATATATCTCAAAAAGTATCACTTTTTAGCTGATTTCGCATAGTTTTTCAACGTAATTTTCAAAGTTTTAAACTTCTGTAAAGTATCGAAACCTCCAAAATTTTTTAAAAATCTAAGCGTTTCCTATTATTACCTAATGTTATCAACATGATATAACAATTTTTATTAATTTATCTGAAAGACAAATTAATTTTCTGAAACTTTTGAAATTTTCAAAATTTACGTAATAAATCTATTGCATTTTCGAGATTTTCAAACTCCCAGAAAATATTGAAGACCCTAAAATTTTTTTAATATCTAAGTGTTTTCTATTCATACCAAGTGGTTTCAACATGTTACCTATTTTCATTAATTCATCCTAAGGATGAATTAATTTTCTGAGACTCTGAAAATTTCAAAATATACCTCAAAAAGTATCACTTTTTAGCTGATTTCGCATAGTTTTTCAACGTAATTTTCAAAGTTTTTAAACTTCTGTAAAGTATCGAAACCTCCAAAATTTTTTAAAAATCTAAGCGTTTCCTATTATTACCTAATGTTATCAACATGATATAACAATTTTTATTAATTTATCTCAAAGACAAATTAATTTTCTGAAACTTTGAAATTTTCAAAATTTACGTAATAAATCTATTGCATTTTCGAGATTTTCAAACTCCCAGAAAATATTGAAGACCCTAAAATTTTTTTAATATCTAAGTGTTTTCTATTCATACCAAGTGGTTTCAACATGTTTCACCTATTTTCATTAATTTATCATGAGGATGAATTAATTTTCTGAGACTCTGAAAATTTCAAAGTATACCTCAAAAAGTATCACTTTTTAGCTGATTTCGCATAGTTTTTCAACGTAATTTTCAAAGTTTTTAAACTTCTGTAAAGTATCGAAACCTCCAAAATTTTTTTAAAATCTAAGCGTTTCCTATTGTTACCTAATGTTATCAACATGATATAACAATTTTTATTAATTTATCTGAAAGATAAATTAATTTTCTGGAACTTAGAATTTTTTCAAAATTTACGTAATAAATCTATTGCATTTTCGAGATTTTCAAACTCCCAGAAAATATTGAAGACCCTAAAATTTTTTTAATATCTAAGTGTTTTCTATTCATACCAAGTGGTTTCAACATGTTTCACCTATTTTCATTAATTTATCCTAAGGATGAATTAATTTTCTGAGACTCTGAAAATTTCAAACTATATCTCAAAGAGTATCACTTTTTAGCTGATTTCGCATAGTTTTTCAACGTAATTTTCAAAGTTTTTAAACTTCTGTAAAGTATCGAAACCTCCAAAATTTTTTAAAAATCTAAGCGTTTCCTATTATTACCTAATGTTATCAACATGATATAACAATTTTTATTAATTTATCTGAAAGACAAATTAATTTTCTGAAACTTTGAAATTTTCAAAATTTACGTAATAAATCTATTGCATTTTCGAGATTTTCAAACTCCCAGAAAATATTGAAGACCCTAAAATTTTTTTAATATCTAAGTGTTTTCTATTCATACCAAGTGGTTTCAACATGTTTCACCTATTTTCATTAATTTATCCTAAGGATGAATTAGTTTTATGAGACTCTGAAAATTTCAAAATATACCTCAAAAAGTATCACTTTTTAGCTGATTTCGCATAGTTTTTCAACGTAATTTTCAGAGTTTTTAAAATTCTGTAAAGTATCGAAACCTCCAAAATTTTTTAAAAATCTAAGCGTTTCCTATTATTACCTAATGTTATCAACATGATATAACAATTTTTATTAATTTATCTGAAAGACAAAGTAATTTTCTGAAACTTTGAAATTTTCAAAATTTACGTAATAAATCTATTGCATTTTCGAGATTTTCAAACTCCCAGAAAATATTGAAGACCCTAAAATTTTTTTAATATCTAAGTGTTTTCTATTCATACCAAGTGGTTTCAACATGTTTCACCTATTTTCATTAATTTATCCTAAGGATGAATTAATTTTCTGAGACTCTGAAAATTTCAAAATATACCTCAAAAAGTATCACTTTTTAGCTGATTTCGCATAGTTTTTCAACGTAATTTTCAAAGTTTTTAAACTTCTGTAAAGTATCGAAACCTCCAAAATTTTTTAAAAATCTAAGCGTTTCCTATTATTACCTAATGTTATCAACATGATATAACAATTTTTATTAATTTATCTGAAAGACAAATTAATTTTCTGAAAACTTTGAAATTTTCAAAATTTACGTAATAAATCTATTGCATTTTCGAGATTTTCAAACTCCCAGAAAATATTGAAGACCCTAAAATTTTTTTAATATCTAAGTGTTTTCTATTCATACCAAGTGGTTTCAACATGTTTCACCTATTTTCATTAATTTATCATGAGGATGAATTAATTTTCTGAGACTCTGAAAATTTCAAAGTATACCTCAAAAAGTATCACTTTTTAGCTGATTTCGCATAGTTTTTCAACGTAATTTTTAAAGTTTTTAAACTTCTGTAAAGTATCGAAACCTCCAAAATTTTTTTAAAATCTAAGCGTTTCCTATTGTTACCTAATGTTATCAACATGATATAACAATTTTTATTAATTTATCTGAAAGATAAATTAATTTTCTGGAACTTAGAATTTTTCAAACTTTACGTAATAAATCTATTGCATTTTCGAGATTTTCAAACTCCCAGAAAATATTGAAGACCCTAAAATTTTTTTAATATCTAAGTGTTTTCTATTCATACCAAGTGGTTTCAACATGTTTCACCTATTTTCATTAATTTATCCTAAGGATGAATTAATTTTCTGAGACTCTGAAAATTTCAAAATATACCTCAAAAAGTATCACTTTTTAGCTGATTTCGCATAGTTTTTCAACGTAATTTTCAAAGTTTTTAAACTTCTGTAAAGTATCGAAACCTCGAAAATTTTTTAAAAATCTAAGCGTTTCCTATTATTACCTAATGTTATCAACATGATATAACAATTTTTATTAATTTATCTGAAAGACAAATTAATGTTCTGAAACTTTGAAATTTTCAAAATTTACGTAATAAATCTATTGCATTTTCGAGATTTTCAAACTCCCAGAAAATATTGAAGACCCTAAAATTTTTTTAATATCTAAGTGTTTTCTATTCATACCAAGTGGTTTCAACATGTTTCACCTATTTTCATTAATTTATCCTAAGGATGAATTAATTTTCTGAGACTCTGAAAATTTCAAAATATACCTCAAAAAGTATCACTTTTTAGCTGATTTCGCATAGTTTTTCAACGTAATTTTCAGAGTTTTTAAAATTCTGTAAAGTATCGAAACCTCCAAAATTTTTTAAAAATCTAAGCGTTTCCTATTATTACCTAATGTTATCAACATGATATAATAATTTTTATTAATTTATCTGAAAGACAAATTAATTTTCTGAAACTTTGAAATTTTCAAAATTTACGTAATAAATCTATTGCATTTTCGAGATTTTCAAACTCCAAGAAAATATTGAAGACCCTATAAATTTTTTAATATCTAAGTGTTTTCTATTCATACCAAGTGGTTTCAACATGTTTCACCTATTTTCATTAATTTATCCTTAGGATGAATTCATTTTCTGAGACTCTGAAAATTTCAAAATATACCTCAAAAAGTATCACTTTTTAGCTGATTTCGCATAGTTTTTCAACGTAATTTTCAAAGTTTTTAAACTTCTGTAAAGTATCGAAACCTCCAAATTTTTTTAAAATCTAAGCGTTTCCTATTGTTACCTAATGTTATCAACATGATATAACAATTTTTATTAATTTATCTGAAAGATAAATTAATTTTCTGAAACTTTGAAATTTTCAAAATTTACGTAATAAATCTATTGCATTTTCGAGATTTTCAAACTCCCAGAAAATATTGAAGACCCTATAACTTTTTTAATATCTAAGTGTTTTCTATTCATACCAAGTGGTTTCAACATGTTTCACCTATTTTCATTAATTTATCCTAAGGATGAATTAATTTTCTGAGACTCTGAAAATTTCAAAATATACCTCAAAAATTATCACTTTTTAGCTGATTTCGCATAGTTTTTCAACGCAATTTTCAAAGTTTTTAAACTTCTGTAAAGTATCGAAACCTCCAAAATTTTTTTAAAATCTAAGCGTTTCCTATTGTTACCTAATGTTATCAACATGATATAACAATTTTTATTAATTTATCTGAAAGATAAATTAATTTTCTGAAACTTTGAAATTTTCAAAATTTACGTAATAAATCTATTGCATTTTCGAGATTTTCAAACTCCCAGAAAATATTGAAGACCCTATAACATTTTAATATCTAAGTGTTTTCTATTCATACCAAGTGGTTTCAACATGTTTCACCTATTTTCATTAATTTATCCTAAGGATGAATTAATTTTCTGAGACTCTGAAAATTTCAAAATATACCTCAAAAAGTATCACTTTTTAGCTGATTTCGCATAGTTTTTCAACGTAATTTTCAAAGTTTTTAAACTTCTGTAAAGTATCGAAACCTCCAAAATTTTTTAAAATCTAAGCGTTTCCTATTATTACCTAATGTTATCAACATGATATAACAATTTTTATTAATTTATCTGAAAGATAAATTAATTTTCTGAAACTTTGAAATTTTAAAAATTTACGTAATAAATCTATTGCATTTTCGAGATTTTCAAACTCCCAGAAAATATTGAAGACCCTAAAATTTTTTTAATATCTAAGTGATTTCTATTCATACCAAGTGGTTTCAACATGTTTCACCTATTTTCATTAATTTATCCTAAGGATGAATTAATTTTCTGAGACTCTGAATATTTCAAAATATACCTCAAAAAGTATCACTTTTTAGCTGCTTTCGCATAGTTTTTCAACGTAATTTTCAAAGTTTTTAAACTTCTGTAAAGTATCGAAACCTCCAAAATTTTTTAAAAATCTAAGCGTTTCCTATTATTACCTAATGTTATCAACATGATATAACAATTTTTATTAATTTATCTGAAAGACAAATTAATTTTCTGAAACTTTGAAATTTTCAAAATTTACGTAATAAATCTATTGCATTTTCGAGATTTTCAAACTCCCAGAAAATATTGAAGACCCTAAAATTTTTTTAATATCTAAGTGTTTTCTATTCATACCAAATGGTTTCAACATGTTTCACCTATTTTCATTAATTTATCCTAAGGATGAATTAATTTTCTGAGACTCTGAAAATTTCAAAATATACCTCAAAAAGTATCACTTTTTAGCTGATTTCGCATAGTTTTTCAACGTAATTTTCAAAGTTTTAAACTTCTGTAAAGTATCGAAACCTCCAAAATTTTTTTAAAATCTAAGCGTTTCCTATTGTTACCTAATGTTATCAACATGATATAACAATTTTTATTAATTTATCTGAAAGATAAATTAATTTTCTGAAACTTTGAAATTTTCAAAATTTACGTAATAAATCTATTGCATTTTCGAGATTTTCAAACTCCCAGAAAATATTGAAGACCCTAAAATTTTTTTAATATCTAAGTGTTTTCTATTCATACCAAGTGGTTTCAACATGTTTCACCTATTTTCATTAATTTATCCTAAGCATGAATTAATTTTCTGAGACACTGAAAATTTCAAAATATACCTCAAAAAGTATCACTTTTTAGCTGATTTCGCATAGTTTTTCAACGTAATTTTCAAAGTTTTTAAACTTCTGTAAAGTATCGAAACCTCCAAAATTTTTTAAAAATCTAAGCGTTTCCTATTATTACCTAATGTTATCAACATGATATAACAATTTTTATTAATTTATCTGAAAGACAAATTAATTTTCTGAAACTTTGAAATTTTCAAAATTTACGTAATAAATCTATTGCATTTTCGAGATATTCAAACTCCCGGAAAATATTGAAGACCCTAAAATTTTTTTAATATCTAAGTGTTTTCTATTCATACCAAGTGGTTTCAACATGTTTCACCTATTTTCATTAATTTATCCTAAGGATGAATTAATTTTCTGAGACTCTGAAAATTTCAAAATATACCTCAAAAAGTATCACTTTTTAGCTGATTTCGCATAGTTTTTCAACGTAATTTTCAAAGTTTTTAAACTTCTGTAAAGTATCGAAACCTCCAAAATTTTTTAAACATCTAAGCGTTTCCTATTATTACCTAAGGTTATCAACATGATATAACAATTTTTATTAATTTATGTGAAAGATAAATTAATATTCTGAACTTTGAATTTTCAAAATTTACGTAATAAATCTATTGCATTTTCGAGATATTCAAACTCCCAGAAAATATTGAAGACCCTAAAATTTTTTTAATATCTAAGTGTTTTCTATTCATACCAAGTGGTTTCAACATGTTTCACCTATTTTCATTAATTTATCCTAAGGATGAATTAATTTTCTGAGACTCTGAAAATTTCAAAATATACCTCAAAAAGTATCACTTTTTAGCTGATTTCGCATAGTTTTTCAACGTAATTTTCAAAGTTTTTAAACTTCTGTAAAGTATCGAAACCTCCAAAATTTTTTTTAAAATCTAAGCGTTTCCTATTATTACCTAATGTTATCAACATGATATAACAATTTTTATTAATTTATCTGAAAGACAAATTAATTTTCTGAAACTTTGAAATTTTCAAAATTTACGTAATAAATCTATTGCATTTTCGAGATTTTCAAACTCCCAGAAAATATTGAAGGCCCTAAAATTTTTTTAATATCTAAGTGTTTTCTATTCATACCAAGTGTTTTCAACATGTTTCACCTATTTTCATTAATTTATCCTTAGGATGAATTAATTTTCTGAGACTCTGAAAATTTCAAAATATACCTCAAAAAGTATCACTTTTTAGCTGATTTCGCATAGTTTTTCAACGTAATTTTCAAAGTTTTAAACTTCTGTAAAGTATCGAAACCTCCAAAATTTTTTAAAAATCTAAGCGTTTGCTATTGTTACCTAATGTTATCAACATGATATACCAATTTTTATTAATTTATCTGAAAGATAAATTAATTTTCTGGAACTTTGAATTTTTCAAAATTTACGTAATAAATCTATTGCATTTTCGAGATTTTCAAACTCCCAGAAAATATTGAAGACCCTAAAATTTTTTTAATATCTAAGTGTTTTCTATTCATACCAAGTGGTTTCAACATGTTTCACCTATTTTCATTAATTTATCCTAAGGATGAATTAATTTTCTGAGACTCTGAAAATTTCAAAATATACCTCAAAAAGTATCACTTTTTCGCTGATTTCGCATAGTTTTTCAACGTAATTTTCAAAGTTTTTAAACTTCTGTAAAGTATCGAAACCTCCAAAATTTTTTAAAAATCTAAGCGTTTGCTATTGTTACCTAATGTTATCAACATGATATACCAATTTTTATTAATTTATCTGAAAGATAAATTAATTTTCTGGAACTTTGAATTTTTCAAAATTTACGTAAAAAATCTATTGCATTTTCGAGATATTCAAACTCCCAGAAAATATTGAAGACCCTAAAATTTCTTTAATATCTAAGTGTTTTCTATTCATACCAAGTGGTTTCAACATGTTTCACCTATTTTCATTAATTTATCCTAAGGATGAATTAATTTTCTGAGACTCTGAAAATTTCAAAATATACCTCAAAAAGTATCACTTTTTAGATGATTTCGCATAGTTTTTCAACGTAATTTTCAAAGTTTTTAAACTTCTGTAAAGTATCGAAACCTCCAAAATTTTTTAAAAATCTAAGCGTTTCCTATTATTACCTAATGTTATCAACATGATATAACAATTTTTATTAATTTATCTGAAAGACAAATTAATTTTCTGAAACTTTGATATTTTCAAAATTTACGTAATAAATCTATTGCATTTTCGAGATTTTCAAACTCCCAGAAAATATTGAAGGCCCTAAAATTTTTTTAATATCTAAGTGTTTTCTATTCATACCAAGTGGTTTCAACATGTTTCACCTATTTTCATTAATTTATCCTAAGGATGAATTAATTTTCTGAGACTCTGAAAATTTCAAAATATACCTCAAAAAGTATCACTTTTTAGCTGATTTCGCATAGTTTTTCAACGTAATTTTCAAAGTTTTTAAACTTCTGTAAAGTATCGAAACCTCCAAAATTTTTTAAAAATCTAAGCGTTTCCTATTATTACCTAATGTTATCAACATGATATAACAATTTTTATTAATTTATCTGAAAGACAAATTAATTTTCTGAAACTTTGAAATTTTCAAAATTTACGTAATAAATCTATTGCATTTTCGATATTTTCAAACTCCCAGAAAATATTGAAAACCCTAAAATTTTTTTAATATCTAAGTGTTTTCTATTCATACCAAGTGGTTTCAACATGTTTCACCTATTTTCATTAATTTATCCTAAGGATGAATTAATTTTCTGAATTCTGAAAATTTCAAAATATACCTCAAAAAGTATCACTTTTTAGCTGATTTCGCATAGTTTTTCAACGTAATTTTCAAAGTTTTTAAACTTCTGTAAAGTATCGAAACCTCCAAAATATTTTAAAAATCTAAGCGTTTCCTATTATTACCTAATGTTATCAACAAGATATAACAATTTTTATTAATTTATCTGAAAGACAAATTAATTTTCTGAAACTTTGAAATTTTCAAAATTTACGTAATAAATCTATTGCATTTTCGAGATTTTCAAACTCCCAGAAAATATTGAAGGCCCTAAAATTTTTTTAATATCTAAGTGTTTTCTATTCATACCAAGTGGTTTCAACATGTTTCACCTACTTTCATTAATTTATCCTAAGGATGAATTAATTTTCTGAGACTCTGAAAATTTCAAAATATACCTCAAAAAGTATCACTTTTTAGCTGATTTCGCATAGTTTTTCAACGTAATTTTCAAAGTTTTTAATCTTCTGTAAAGTATCGAAACCTCTAAAATTTTTTAAAAATCTAAGCGTTTGCTATTGTTACCTAATGTTATCAACATGATATACCAATTTTTATTAATTTATCTGAAAGATAAATTAATTTTCTGGAACTTTGAATTTTTCAAAATTTACGTAATAAATCTATTGCATTTTCGAGATATTCAAACTCCCAGAAAATATTGAAGACCCTAAAATTTCTTTAATATCTAAGTGTTTTCTATTCATACCAAGTGGTTTCAACATGTTTCACCTATTTTCATTAATTTATCCTAAGGATGAATTAATTTTCTGAGACTCTGAATATTTCAAAATATACCTCAAAAAGTATCACTTTTTAGATGATTTCGCATAGTTTTTCAACGTAATTTTCAAAGTTTTTAAACTTCTGTAAAGTATCGAAACCTCCAAAATTTTTTAAAAATCTAAGCGTTTCCTATTATTACCTAATGTTATCAACATGATATAACAATTTTTATTAATTTATTTGAAAGATAAATTAATTTTCTGGAACTTTGAAATTTTCAAAATTTACATAATAAATCTATTGCATTTTCGAGATATTCAAACTCCCAGAAAATATTGAAGACCCTAAAATTTTTTTAATATCTAAGTGTTTTCTATTCATACCAAGTGGTTTCAACATGTTTCACCTATTTTCATTAATTTATCCTAAGGATGAATTAATTTTCTGAGACTCTGAAAATTTCAAAATATACCTCAAAAAGTATCACTTTTTAGCTGATTTCGCATAGTTTTTCAACGTAATTTTCAAAGTTTTTAAACTTCTGTAAAGTATCGAAACCTCCAAATTTTTTAAAAATCTAAGCGTTTGCTATTGTTACCTAATGTTATCAACATGATATACCAATTTTTATTAATTTATCTGAAAGATAAATTAATTTTCTGGAACTTTCAATTTTTCAAAATTTACGTAAAAAATCTATTGCATTTTCGAGATATTCAAACTCCCAGAAAATATTGAAGACCCTAAAATTTCTTTAATATCTAAGTGTTTTCTATTCATACCAAGTGGTTTCAACATGTTTCACCTATTTTCATTAATTTATCCTAAGGATGAATTAATTTTCTGAGACTCTGAAAATTTCAAAATATACCTCAAAAAGTATCACTTTTTAGATGATTTCGCATAGTTTTTCAACGTAATTTTCAAAGTTTTTAAACTTCTGTAAAGTATCGAAACCTCCAAAATTTTTTAAAAATCTAAGCGTTTCCTATTATTACCTAATGTTATCAACATGATATAACAATTTTTATTAATTTATCTGAAAGACAAATTAATTTTCTGAAACTTTGAAATTTTCAAAATTTACGTAATAAATCTATTGCATTTTCGAGATTTTCAAACTCCCAGAAAATATTGAAGGCCCTAAAATTTTTTTAATATCTAAATGTTTTCTATTCATACCAAGTGGTTTCAACATGTTTCACCTATTTTCATTAATTTATCCTAAGGATGAATTAATTTTCTGAGACTCTGAAAATTTCAAAATATACCTCAGAAAGTATCACTTTTTAGCTGATTTCGCATAGTTTTTCAACGTAATTTTCAAAGTTTTTAAACTTCTGTAAAGTATCGAAACCTCCAAAAATTTTTAAAAATCTAAGCGTTTCCTATTATTACCTAATGTTATCAACATGATATAACAATTTTTATTAATTTATCTGAAAGACAAATTAATTTTCTGAAACTTTGAAATTTTCAAAATTTACGTAATAAATCTATTGCATTTTCGATATTTTCAAACTCCCAGAAAATATTGAAGACCCTAAAATTTTTTTAATATCTAAGTGATTTCTATTCATACCAAGTGGTTTCAACATGTTTCACCTATTTTCATTAATTTATCCTAAGGATGAATTAATTTTCTGAGACTCTGAAAATTTCAAAATATACCTCAAAAAGTATCACTTTTTAGCTGATTTCGCATAGTTTTTCAACGTAATTTTCAAAGTTTTTAAACTTCTGTAAAGTATCGAAACCTCCAAAATTTTTTAAAAATCTAAGCGTTTCCTATTATTACCTAATGTTATCAACATGATATAACAATTTTTATTAATTTATCTCAAAGACAAATTACTTTTCTGAAACTTTGAAATTTTCAAAATTTACGTAATAAATCTATTGCATTTTCGAGATTTTCAAACTCCCAGAAAATATTGAAGACCCTAAAATTTTTTTAATATCTAAGTGTTTTCTATTCATACCAAGTGGTTTCAACATGTTTCACCTATTTTCATTAATTTATCCTAAGGATGAATTAATTTTCTGAGACACTGAAAATTTCAAAATATACCTCAAAAAGTATCACTTTTTAGCTGATTTCGCATAGTTTTTCAACGTAATTTTCAAAGTTTTTAAACTTCTGTAAAGTATCGAAACCTCCAAAATTTTTTAAAAATCTAAGCGTTTCCTATTATTACCTAATGTTATCAACATGATATAACAATTTTTATTAATTTATCTGAAAGACAAAGTAATTTTCTGAAACTTTGAAATTTTCAAAATTTACGTAATAAATCTATTGCATTTTCGAGATTTTCAAACTCCCAGAAAATATTGAAGGCCCTAAAATGTTTTTAATATCTAAGTGTTTTCTATTAATACCAAGTGGTTTCAACATGTTTCACCTATTTTCATTAATTTATCCTAAGGATGAATTAATTTTCTGAGACTCTGAAAATTTCAAAATATACCTCAAAAAGTATCACTTTTTAGCTGATTTCGCATAGTTTTTCAACGTAATTTTCAAAGTTTTTAAACTTCTGTAAAGTATCGAAACCTCCAAAATATTTTAAAAATCTAAGCGTTTCCTATTATTACCTAATGTTATCAACATGATATAACAATTTTTATTAATTTATCTGAAAGACAAATTAATTTTCTGAAACTTTGAAATTTTCAAAATTTACGTAATAAATCTATTGCATTTTCGAGATTTTCAAACTCCCAGAAAATATTGAAGGCCCTCAAATTTTTTTAATATCTAAGTGTTTTCTATTCATACCAAGTGGTTTCAACATGTTTCACCTACTTTCATTAATTTATCCTAAGGATGAATTAATTTTCTGAGACTCTGAAAATTTCAAAATATATCTCAAAAAGTATCACTTTTTAGCTGATTTCGCATAGTTTTTCAACGTAATTTTCAAAGTTTTTAGACTTCTGTAAAGTATCGAAACCTCCAAAATTTTTTAAAAATCTAAGCGTTTCCTATTATTACCTAATGTTATCAACATGATATAACAATTTTTATTAATTTATCTGAAAGACAAATTAATTTTCTGAAACTTTGAAATTTTCAAAATTTACGTAATAAATCTATTGCATTTTCGAGATTTTCAAACTCCCAGAAAATATTGAAGACCCTAAAGTTTTTTTAATATCTAAGTGTTTTCTATTCATACCAAGTGGTTTCAACATGTTTCACCTATTTTCATCAATTTATCTTAAGGATGAATTAATTTTCTGAGACTCAGACAATTTCAAAATATACCTCAAAAAGTATCACTTTTTAGCTGATTTCGCATAGTTTTTCAACGTAATTTTCAAAGTTTTTAAACTTCTGTAAAGTATCGAAACCTCCAAAATTTTTTAAAAATCTAAGCGTTTCCTATTATTACCTAATGTTATCAACATGATATAACAATTTTTATTAATTTATCTGAAAGACAAATTAATTTTCTGCAACTTTGAAATTTTCAAAATTTACGTAATAAATCTACTGAATTTTCGAGATTTTCAAACTCCCAGAAAATATTGAAGACCCTAAAATTTTTTTAATATCTAAGTGATTTCTATTCATACCAAGTGGTTTCAACATGTTTCACCTATTTTCATTAATTTATCCTAAGGATGAATTAATTTTCTGAGACTCTGAAAATTTCAAAATATACCTCAAAAAGTATCACTTTTTAGCTGATTTCGCATAGTTTTTCAACGTAATTTTCAAAGTTTTAAACTTCTGTAAAGTATCGAAACCTCCAAAATATTTTAAAAATCTAAGCGTTTCCTATTATTACCTAATGTTATCAACATGATATAACAATTTTTATTAATTTATCTGAAAGACAAATTAATTTTCTGAAACTTTGAAATTTTCAAAATTTACGTAATAAATCTATTGCATTTTCGAGATTTTCAAACTCCCAGAAAATATTGAAGGCCCTAAAATTTTTTTAATATCTAAGTGTTTTCTATTCATACCAAGTGGTTTCAACATGTTTCACCTACTTTCATTAATTTATCCTAAGGATGAATTAATTTTCTGAGACTCTGAAAATTTCAAAATATATCTCAAAAAGTATCACTTTTTAGCTGATTTCGCATAGTTTTTCAACGTAATTTTCAAAGTTTTTAGACTTCTGTAAAGTATCGAAACCTCCAAAATTTTTTAAAAATCTAAGCGTTTCCTATTTTTACCTAATGTTATCAACATGATATAACAATTTTTATTAATTTATCTGAAAGACAAATTAATTTTCTGAAACTTTGAAATTTTCAAAATTTACGTAATAAATCTATTGCATTTTCGAGATTTTCAAACTCCCAGAAAATATTGAAGACCCTAAAGTTTTTTTAATATCTATGTGTTTTCTATTCATACCAAGTGGTTTCAACATGTTTCACCTATTTTCATCAATTTATCCTAAGGATGAATTAATTTTCTGAGACTCAGACAATTTCAAAATATACCTCAAAAAGTATCACTTTTTAGCTGATTTCACATAGTTTTTCAACGTAATTTTCAAAGTTTTTAAACTTCTGTAAAGTATCGAAACCTCCAAAATTTTTTAAAAATCTAAGCGTTTCCTATTATTACCTAATGTTATCAACATGATATAACAATTTTTATTAATTTATCTCAAAGACAAATTAATTTTCTGAAACTTTGAAATTTTCAAAATTTACGTAATAAATCTATTGCATTTTCGAGATTTTCAAACTCCCAGAAAATATTGAAGACCCTAAAATTTTTTTAATATCTAAGTGTTTTCTATTCATACCAAGTGGTTTCAACATGTTTCACCTATTTTCATTAATTTATCCTAAGGATGAATTAATTTTCTGAGACACTGAAAATTTCAAAATATACCTCAAAAAGTATCACTTTTTAGCTGATTTCGCATAGTTTTTCAACGTAATTTTCAAAGTTTTTAAACTTCTGTAATGTATCGAAACCTCCAAAATTTTTTAAAAATCTAAGCGTTTCCTATTATTACCTAATGTTATCAACATGATATAACAATTTTTATTAATTTATCTGAAAGACAAAGTAATTTTCTGAAACTTTGAAATTTTCAAAATTTACGTAATAAATCTATTGCATTTTCGAGATATTCAAACTCCCAGAAAATATTGAAGGCCCTAAAATTTTTTTAATATCTAAGAGTTTTCTATTCATACCAAGTGGTTTCAACATGTTTCACCTATTTTCATTAATTTATCCTAAGGATGAATTAATTTTCTGAGACTCTGAAAATTTCAAAATATATCTCAAAAAGTATCACTTTTTAGCTGATTTCGCATAGTTTTTCAACGTAATTTTCAAAGATTTTAAACTTCTGTAAAGTATCGAAACCTCCAAAATTTTTTAAAAATCTAAGCGTTTCCTATTATTACCTAATGTTATCAACATGATATAACAATTTTTATTAATTTATCTGAAAGACAAATTAATTTTCTGAAACTTTGAAATTTTCAAAATTTACGTAATAAATCTATTGCATTTTCGAGATTTTCAAACTCCCAGAAAATATTGAAGACCCTAAAATTTTTTTAATATCTAAGTGTTTTCTATTCATACCAAGTGGTTTCAACATGTTTCACCTATTTTCATTAATTTATCCTAAGGATGAATTAATTTTCTGAGACTCTGAATATTTCAAAATATACCTCAAAAAGTATCACTTTTTAGCTGATTTCGCATAGTTTTTCAACGTAATTTTCAAAGTTTTTAAAATTCTGTAAAGTATCGAAACCTCCAAAATTTTTTAAAAATCTAAGCGTTTCCTATTATTACCTAATGTTATCAACATGATATAACAATTTTTATTAATTTATCTCAAAGACAAATAAATTTTCTGAAACTTTGAAATTTTCAAAATTTACGTAATAAATCTATTGCATTTTCGAGATTTTCAAACTCCCAGAAAATATTGAAGACCCTAAAATTTTTTTAATATCTAAGTGTTTTCTATTCATACCAAGTGGTTTCAACATGTTTCACCTATTTTCATTAATTTATCCTAAGGATGAATTAATTTTCTGAGACTCTGACAATTTCAAAATATACCTCAAAAAGTATCACTTTTTAGCTGATTTCGCATAGTTTTTCAACGTAATTTTCAAAGTTTTTAAACTTCTGTAAAGTATCGAAACCTCCAAAATTTTTTAAACATCTAAGAGTTTCCTATTGTTACCTAATGTTATCAACATGATATAACAATTTTTATTAATTTATCTGAAAGATAAATTAATTTTCTGGAACTTTGAATTTTTCAAAATTTACGTAATAAATCTATTGCATTTTCGAGATTTTCAAACTACCAGAAAATATTGAAGACACTAAAATTTTTTTAATATCTAAGTGTTTTCTATTCATACCAAGTGGTTTCAACATGTTTTACCTATTTTCATTAATTTATCCTAAGGATGAATTAATTTTCTGAGACTCTGAAAATTTCAAAATATACCTCAAAAAGTATCAATTTTTAGCTGATTTCGCATAGTTTTTCAACGTAATTTTCAAAGTTTTAAACTTCTGTAAAGTATCGAAACCTCCAAAATTTTTTAAAAATCTAAGCGTTTCCTATTATTACCTAATGTTATCAACATGATATAACAATTTTTATTAATTTATCTGAAAGACAAATTAATTTTCTGAAACTTTGAAATTTTCAAAATTTACGTAATAAATCTATTGCATTTTCGAGATTTTCAAACTCCCAGAAAATATTGAAGACCCTAAAAATTTTTTAATATCTAAGTGTTTTCTATTCATACCAAGTGGTTTCAACATGTTTCACCTATTTTCATTAATTTATCCTAAGGATGAATTAATTTTCTGAGACTCTGAAAATTTCAAAATATATCTCAAAAAGTATCACTTTTTAGTTGATTTCGCATAGTTTTTCAACGTAATTTTCAAAGTTTTTAAACTTCTGTAAAGTATCGAAACCTCCAAAATTTTTTAAACATCTAAGAGTTTCCTATTGTTACCTAATGTTATCAACATGATATAACAATTTTTATTAATTTATCTGAAAGATAAATTAATTTTCTGGAACTTTGAATTTTTCAAAATTTACGTAATAAATCTATTGCATTTTCGAGATTTTCAAACTACCAGAAAATATTGAAGACACTAAAATTTTTTTAATATCTAAGTGTTTTCTATTCATACCAAGTGGTTTCAACATGTTTTACCTATTTTCATTAATTTATCCTAAGGATGAATTAATTTTCTGAGACTCTGAAAATTTCAAAATATACCTCAAAAAGTATCAATTTTTAGCTGATTTCGCATAGTTTTTCAACGTAATTTTCAAAGTTTTAAACTTCTGTAAAGTATCGAAACCTCCAAAAGTTTTTAAAAATCTAAGCGTTTCCTATTATTACCTAATGTTATCAACATGATAACAATTTTTATTAATTTATCTGAAAGACAAATTAATTTTCTGAAACTTTGAAATTTTCAAAATTTACGTAATAAATCTATTGCATTTTCGAGATTTTCAAACTCCCAGAAAATATTGAAGACCCTAAAAATTTTTTAATATCTAAGTGTTTTCTATTCATACCAAGTGGTTTCAACATGTTTCACCTATTTTCATTAATTTATCCTAAGGATGAATTAATTTTCTGAGACTCTGAAAATTTCAAAATATATCTCAAAAAGTATCACTTTTTAGCTGATTTCGCATAGTTTTTCAACGTAATTTTCAAAGTTTTTAAACTTCTGTAAAGTATCGAAACCTCCAAAATTTTTTAAAAATCTAAGCGTTTCCTATTATTACCTAATGTTATCAACATGATATAACAATTTTTATTAATTTATCTCAAAGACAAATTAATTTTCTGAAACTTTGAAATTTTCAAAATTTACGTAATAAATCTATTGCATTTTCGAGATATTCAAACTCCCAGAAAATATTGAAGACCCTAAAATTTTTTTAATATCTAAGTGTTTTCTATTCATACCAAGTGGTTTCAACATGTTTCATCTATTTTCATTAATTTATCCTAAGGATGAATTAATTTTCTGAGACTCTGAATATTTCAAAATATACCTCAAAAAGTATCACTTTTTAGCTGATTTCGCATAGTTTTTCAACGTAATTTTCAAAATTTTTAAACTTCTGTAAAGTATAGAAACCTCCAAAATTTTTTAAAAATCTAAGCGTTTCCTATTATTACCTAATGTTATCAACATGATATAACAATTTTTATTAATTTCTCTGAAAGACAAATTAATTTTCTGAAACTTTGAAATTTTCAAAATTTACGTAATAAATCTATTGCATTTTCGAGATTTTCAAACTCCCAGAAAATATTGAAGACCCTAAAATTTTTTTAATATCTAAGTGATTTCTATTCATACCAAATGGTTTCAACATGTTTCACCTATTTTCATTAATTTATCCTAAGGATGAATTAATTTTCTGAACTCTGAAAATTTCAAAATATATCTCAAAAAGTATCACTTTTTAGCTGATTTCGCATAGTTTTTCAACGTAATTTTCAAAGTTTTTAAACTTCTGTAAAGTATCGAAACCTCCAAAATTTTTTAAAAATCTAAGCGTTTCCTATTATTACCTAATGTTATCAACATGATATAACAATTTTTATTAATTTATCTGAAAGACAAATTAATTTTCTGAAACTTTGAAATTTTCAAAATTTACGTAATAAATCTATTGCATTTTCGAGATTTTCAAACTCCCAGAAAATATTGAAGACCCTAAAGTTTTTTTAATATCTAAGTGTTTTCTATTCATACCAAGTGGTTTCAACATGTTTCACCTATTTTCATCAATTTATCCTAAGGATGAATTAATTTTCTGAGACTCGAACTTTCAAAATATACCTCAAAAAGTATCACTTTTTTGCTGATTTCGCATAGTTTTTCAACGTAATTTTCAAAGTTTTTAAACTTCTGTAAAGTATCGAAACCTCCAAAATTTTTTAAAAATCTAAGCGTTTCCTATTATTACCTAATGTTATCAACATGATATACCAATTTTTATTAATTTATCTCAAAGACAAATTAATTTTCTGAAACTTTGAAATTTTCAAAATTTACGTAATAAATCTATTGCATTTTCGAGATTTTCAAACTCCCAGAAAATATTGAAGGCCCTAAAATTTTTTTAATATCTAAGTGTTTTCTATTCATACCAAGTGGTTTCAACATGTTTCACCTATTTTCATTAATTTATCCTAAGGATGAATTAATTTTCTGAGACTCTGAATATTTCAAAATATACCTCAAAAAGTATCACTTTTTAGCTGATTTCGCATAGTTTTTCAACGTAATTTTCAAAGTTTTTAAACTTCTGTAAAGTATCGAAACCTCCAAAATTTTTTAAAAATCTAAGCGTTTCCTATTATTACCTAATGTTATCAACATGATATAACAATTTTTATTAATTTATCTGAAAGACAAATTAATTTTCTGAAACTTTGAAATTTTCAAAATTTACGTAATAAATCTATTGCATTTTCGAGATTTTCAAACTCCCAGAAAATATTGAAGACCCTAAAATTTTTTTAATATCTAAGTGTTTTCTATTCATACCAAGTGGTTTCAACATGTTTCACCTATTTTCATTAATTTATCCTAAGGATGAATTAATTTTCTGAGACTCTGAAAATTTCAAAATATACCTCAAAAAGTATCACTTTTTAGCTGATTTCGCATAGTTTTTCAACGTAATTTTCAAAGTTTTTAAACTTCTGTAAAATATCGAAACCTCCAAAATTTTTTAAATATCTAAGCGTTTCCTATTATTACCTAATGTTATCAACATGATATAACAATTTTTATTAATTTATCTGAAAGACAAATTAATTTTCTGAAACTTTGAAATTTTCAAAATTTACGTAATAAATCTATTGCATTTTCGAGATTTTCAAACTCCCAGAAAATATTGAAAACCCTAAAATTGTTTTAATATCTATGTGTTTTCTATTCATACCAAGTGGTTTCAACATGTTTCACCTATTTTCATTAATTTATCCTAAGGATGAATTAATTTTCTGAGACTCTGAATATTTCAAAATATACCTCAAAAAGTATCACTTTTTAGCTGATTTCGCATAGTTTTTCAACGTAATTTTCAAAGTATTTAAACTTCTGTAAAGTATCGAAACCTCCAAAATTTTTTAAAAATCTAAGCGTTTCCTGTTGTTACCTAATGTAATCAACATGATATAACAATTTTTATTAATTTATCTGAAAGATAAATTAATTTTCTTGAACTTTGAATTTTTCAAAATTTACGTAATAAATCTATTGCATTTTCGAGATTTTCAAACTCCCAGAAAATATTGAAGACACTAAAATTTTTTTAATATCTAAGTGTTTTCTATTCATACCAAGTGGTTTCAACATGTTTCACCTATTTTCATTAATTTATCCTAAGGATGAATTAATTTTCTGAGACTCTGAAAATTTCAAAATATACCTCAAAAAGTATCACTTTTTAGCTGATTTCGCATAGTTTTTCAACGTAATTTTCAAAATTTTTAAACTTCTGTAAAGTATCGAAAACTCCAAAATTTTTTAAAAATCTAAGCGTTTCCTATTATTACCTAATGTTATCAACATGATATAACAATTTTTATTAATTTATCTGAAAGACAAATTAATTTTCTGAAACTTTGAAATTTTCAAAATTTACGTAATAAATCTATTGCATTTTCGAGATTTTCAAACTCCCAGAAAATATTGAAGACCCTAAAATTTTTTTAATATCTAAGTGTTTTCTATTCATACCAAGTGGTTTCAACATGTTTCACCTATTTTCATTAATTTATTCTAAGGATGAATTAATTTTCTGAGACTCTGAAAATTTCAAAATATACCTCAAAAAGTATCACTTTTTAGCTGATTTCGCATAGTTTTTCAACGTAATTTTCAAAGTTTTTAAACTTCTGTAAAGTATCGAAACCTCCAAAATATTTTAAAAATCTAAGCGTTTCCTATTATTACCTAATGTTATCAACATGATATAACAATTTTTATTAATTTATCTGAAAGACAAATTAATTTTCTGAAACTTTGAAATTTTCAAAATTTACGTAATAAATCTATTGCATTTTCGAGATTTTCAAACTCCCAGAAAATATTGAAAACCCTAAAATTTTTTTAATATCTAAGTGTTTTCTATTCATACCAAGTGGTTTCAACATGTTTCACCTATTTTCATTAATTTATCCTAAGGATGAATTAATTTTCTGAGACTCTGAAAATTTCAAAATATTCCTCAAAAAGTATCACTTTTTAGCTGATTTCGCATAGTTTTTCAAAGTAATTTTCAAAGTTTTTAAACTTCTGTAAAGTATCGAAACCTCCAAAATTTTTTAAACATCTCAGTGTTTCCTATTGTTACCTAATGTTATCAACATGATATAACAATTTTTATTAATTTATCTGAAAGATAAATTAATTTTCTGGAACTTTGAATTTTTCAAAATTTACGTAATAAATCTATTGCATTTTCGAGATATTCAAACTCCCAGAAAATATTGAAGACACTAAAATTTTTTTAATATCTAAGTGTTTTCTATTCATACCAAGTGGTTTCAACATGTCTTACCTATTTTCATTAATTTATCCTAAGGATGAATTAATTTTCTGAGACTCTGAAAATTTCAAAATATACCTCAAAAAGTATCACTTTTTAGATGATTTCGCATAGTTTTTCAACGTAATTTTCAAAGTTTTTAAACTTCTGTAAAGTATCGAAACCTCCAAAATTTTTTAAAAATCTAAGCGTTTCCTATTGTTACCTAATGTTATCAACATGATATAACAATTTTTATTAATTTATCTGAAAGATAAATTAATTTTCTGGAACTTTTGAATTTTTCAAAATTTACGTAATAAATCTATTGCATTTTCGAGATTTTCAAACTCCCAGAAAATATTGAAGACACTAAAATTTTTTTAATATCTAAGTGTTTTCTATTCATACCAAGTGGTTTCAACATGTTTTACCTATTTTCATTAATTTATCCTAAGGATGAATTAATTTTCTGAGACTCTGAAAATTTCAAAATATACCTCAAAAAGTATCACTTTTTAGCTGATTTCGCATAGTTTTTCAACGTAATTTTCAAAGTTTTTAAACTTCTGTAAAGTATCGAAACCTCCAAAATTTTTTAAAAATCTAAGCGTTTCCTATTATTACCTAATGTTATCAACATGATATAACAATTTTTATTAATTTATCTGAAAGACAAATTAATTTTCTGAAACTTTGAAATTTTCAAAATTTACGTAATAAATCTATTGCATTTTCGAGATTTTCAAACTCCCAGAAAATATTGAAGACCCTAAAATTTTTTTAATATCTAAGTGTTTTCTATTCATACCAAGTGGTTTCAACATGTTTCACCTATTTTCATTAATTTATCCTTAGGATGAATTAATTTTCTGAGACTCTGAATATTTCAAAATATACCTCAAAAAGTATCACTTTTTAGCTGATTTCGCATAGTTTTTCAACGTAATTTTCAAAGTTTTTAAACTTCTGTAAAATATCGAAACCTCCAAAATTTTTTAAATATCTAAGCGTTTCCTATTATTACCTAATGTTATCAACATGATATAACAATTTTTATTAATTTATCTGAAAGACAAATTAATTTTCTGAAACTTTGAAATTTTCAAAATTTACGTAATAAATCTATTGCATTTTCGAGATTTTCAAACTCCCAGAAAATATTGAAGGCCCTAAAATTTTTTTAATATCTAAGTGTTTTCTATTCATACCAAGTGGTTTCAACATGTTTCACCTATTTTCATTAATTTATCCTAAGGATGAATTAATTTTCTGAGACTCTGAATATTTCAAAATATATCTCAAAAAGTATCACTTTTTAGCTGATTTCGCATAGTTTTTCAACGTAATTTTCAAAGTTTTTAAACTTCTGTAAAGTATCGAAACCTCCAAAATTTTTTAAAAATCTAAGCGTTTCCTATTATTACCTAATGTTATCAACATGATATAACAATTTTTATTAATTTATCTGAAAGACAAATTAATTTTCTGAAATTTGAAATTTTCAAAATTTACGTAATAAATCTATTGCATTTTCGAGATTTTCAAACTCCCAGAAAATATTGAAGACCCTAAAATTTTTTTAATATCTAAGTGTTTCCTATTCATACCAAGTGGTTTCAACATGTTTCACCTATTTTCATTAATTTATCCTAAGGATGAATTAATTTTCTGAGACTCTGACAATTTCAAAATATACCTCAAAAAGTATCACTTTTTAGCTGATTTCGCATAGTTTTTCAACGTAATTTTCAAAGTTTTTAAACTTCTGTAAAGTATCGAAACCTCCAAAATTTTTTTAAAATCTAAGCGTTTCCTATTGTTACCTAATGTAATCAACATGATATAACAATTTTGATTAATTTATCTGAAGATAAATTAATTTTCTGGAACTTTGAATATTTCAAAATTTACGTAATAAATCTATTGCATTTTCGAGATTTTCAAACTCCCAGAAAATATTGAAGACACTAAAATTTGTTTAATACCGAAGGGTTTTCTATTCATACCAAGTGTTTTCAACATGTTTCACCTATTTTCATTAATTTATCCTAAGGATGAATCAATTTTCTGCGACTCTGAAAATTTCAAAATATACCTCAAAAAGTATCACTTTTTAGCTGATTTCGCATAGTTTTTCAACGTAATTTTCAAAGTTTTTAAACTTCTGTAAAGTATCGAAACCACCAAAATTTTTTTAAAATCTAAGCGTTTCCTATTGTTACCTAATGTTATCAACATGATATAACAATTTTTATTAATTTATCTGACAGATAAATTAATTTTCTGAAACTTTGAATTTTTCAAAATTTACGTAATAAATCTATTGCATTTTCGAGATATTCAAACTCCCACAAAATATTGAAGACACTAAAATGTTTTTAATATCTAAGTGTTTTCTATTCATACCAATTGGTTTCAACATGTTTCACCTATTGTTATTAATTTATCCTAAGGATGAATTAATTTTCTGTGACTCTGAAAATTTCAAAATATACCTCAAAAAGTATCACTTTTTAGCTGATTTCGCATAGTTTTTCAACGTAAATTTCAAAGTTTTTAAACTTCTGTAAAGTATCGAAACCTCAAAAATTTTTTTAAAATCTAAACGTTTCCTATTGATACCTAATCTTATCAAAATGATATAACAATTTTTATTAATTTATCTGAAATATAAATTAATTTTCTGAAACTTTCAAAATTTTCAAACTTTACGTAATAAATCTATTGCATTTTCGAGATTTTCAAACTCCCAGAAAATATTGAAGACCCTAAATTTTTTTTAATATCTAAGTGTTTTCTATTCATACCAAGTGGTTTCAACATGTTTCACCTATTTTCATTAATTTATCCTAAGGATGAATTAATTTTCTGAGACTCTGAATATTTCAAAATATACCTACAAAATATCACTTTTTAGCTGATTTCGCATAGTTTTTCAACGTAATTTTCAAAGTTTTTAAACTTCTGTAAAGTATCGAAACCTCCAAATTTTTTGTTAAATCCAAGCGTTTGCTATTATTACCTAATGTTATCAACGTGATATAATAATTTTTAATAATTAATCTGAAAGATAAATTAATTTTCTGAAAGTTTGAATTTTCAAAATTTACGTAATACATCTAATGCATTTTCGAGATATTCAAACTCCCAGAAAATATTGAAGACCCTAATTTTTTTTTAATATCTAAGTGTTTTCTATTCATACCAAGTGGTTTCAACAAGTTTAACCTATTTTCATTAATTTCTCCTAAGGATGAATTAATTATCTGAGACTCTGAATATTTCAAAATATACCTAAAAAAGTATCAATTTTTAGCTGATTTCGCATAGTTTTTCAACGTATTTTTCAAAGTTTTTAAACTTCTGTAAAGTATCGAAACCTCGACAATTTTACTTAAATCTAAGCGTTTCCTATTGTTACCTAATGTTATCAACATTATATAACAATTTTTATTAATTTATCTGAAAGATAAATTAATTTTCTGAAAGTTTGAAATTTTCAAAATTTACGTAATAAATCTATTGCATTTTCGAGATATTCAAACTCCCAGAAAATATTGAAGCCCCAAACATTTTTTTAATATCTAAGTGTTTTCTATTCATACCAAGTGGTTTCAACATGGTTCAACTATGTTCATTAATTTCTCTTTAGGATGAATTAATTATCTGAGACTCTGAATACTTCAAAATATACCTAAAAACGTATCACTTTTTAGCTGATTTCGCATAGTTTTTCAACGTATTTTTCAAAGTTTTAAAACTTCTGTTAAGTATCGAAACCGCGAAAATTTTAGTCAAATCTAAGCGTTTCCTATTGTTACCTAATGTTATCAACATGATATAATAATTTTTATTAATTTATCTGAAAGATAAATTAATTTTCTGAAAGTTTCAAATTTTCAAAATTTACGTAATAAATCTATTGCATTTTCGAGATATTCAAACTCCCAGAAAATATTGAAGACCCTAATTTTTTTTTAATATCTAAGTGTTTTCTATTCATACCAAGTGGTTTCAACATGTTTCACCTATTTTCATTAATTTATCCTAAGGATGAATTAATTTTCTGAGACTCTGAAAATTTCAAAATATACTCAAAAAGTATCACTTTTTAGCTGATTTCGCATAGTTTTTCAACGTAATTTTTAAAGTTTCAACTTCTGTAAAGTATGGAATCCTCCAAATTTTTTGTTAAATCCAAGCGTTTCCTATTGTTAACTAATGTTATCAACATGATATAATAATTTTTATTTATTTATTTGAAAGATAAACTAATTTTCTGAAAGTTTCAATTTTTCAAAATTTACGTAATAAATCTATTGCATTTTCGAGATATTCAAACTCCCAGAAAATATTGAAGCCCCAAACATTTTTTTAATATCTAAGTGTTTTCTATTCATACCAAGTGGTTTCAACATGGTTCAACTATGTTCATTAATTTCTCCTTAGGATGAATTAATTTTCTGAGACTCTGAATATTTCAAAATATACATCAAAAAGTAACACTTTTTGCTGATTTCGCATAGTTTTTCAACGTATTTTTCAGAGTTTTTAAACTTCTGTAAATATCGAAACCTCCAAAATTTTTTTTCAAATCTAAGCGTTTCCTATTGTTACCTAATGTTATCAACATGATATAATAATTTTTATTCATTTATCTGAAATATAAATTAATTTTCTGAAAGCTTGAAATTTTCAAAATTTACGTCATACATCTATTGCATTTTCGAGATTTTCAAACTCCCAGAAAATATTGAAGACCTTAAAATTTTTTGATATCTAAGTGTTTTCTATTCATACCAAGTAGTTTCAACATGTTTCACCTATTTTCATTAATTTATCCTAAGGATGAATTAATTTTCTGAGACTCTGAATATTTCAAAATATACCTCAAAAAGTATCACTTTTTAGCTGATTTCGCATAGTTTTGCAACGTATTTTTCAAAGTATTTAAACTTCTGTAAAGTTTCGAAACCTCGAAAATTTTCTGTAAAACTAAGTGTTTCCTAGTGTTGCCTAATGTTATCAACATGACATAACAATTTTTATTAATTTATCTGAAAGAGAAATTAATTTTCTGAAACTTTGAAATTTTCAAAATTTATGTAATAAATCTAATGCATTTTCGAGATATTCAAACTCCCAGAAAATATTGAAGACCCTAATGTTTTTTTAAATATCTAAGTGTTTTCTATTCATACCAAGTGGTTTCAACATCTTTCACCTATTTTCATTAATTTATCCTAAGGATGAAATAATTTTCTGAAACTCTGAAAATTTCAAAATATACCTCAAAAAGTATCACTTTTTAGCTGATTTCGCATAGGTTTTCAAAGTATTTTTCAAAGTATTTCAACTTCTGTAAAGTATCGAAACCTCCAAGATTTTCTTTAAACCTAAGCCTTTCCTAGTGTTACCTAATGTTGTCAACATGATATAGTAATTTTTATTAATTTATCTGAAAGATAAATTAATTTTCTGAAAGTTGAATTTTTCAAAATTTACGTAATAAATCTATTGCGTTTTCGAGATATTCAAACTACCAGAAAATATTGAAGACCCCAAAATTTTTTAGTATCCATGTGTTTTCTATTCATACCAAGTGGTTTCAACATGTTTCACTTATTTTCATTAATTTATCCTAAGGATGAAATAATTTTCTGAAACTCTGAAAATTTCAAAATATACCTCAAAAAGTATCACTTTTTAGCTGATTTCGCATAGTTTTTCAACGAATTTTTTCAAAGATTTAAACTTCTGTAAAGTATCGAAACTTCCAAAATATTTTTTTAAATCTAAGCGTTTCCTTTTGTTACCTAATGTTATCAACATGATATAATAATTTTTATTAATTTATCTGATAGATAAATTAATTTTCTGAAAGTTTGAAATTTTCAAAATTTACGTAATAAATCTAATGTATTTTCGAGATATTCAAACTTCCAGAAAATAGTGAAGACCTTAACATTTTTAAATATATATGTGTATTCTATTCATACCAAGTGGTTTCAACATATTTCATCTATTTTCATTAATTTATCCTAAGGATGAATTAATTTTCTGAGATTCTGAATATTTCAAAATATACCTCAAAAAGTATCACTTTTTAGCTGATTTCGCATAGTTTTTCAACGTAATTTTCAAAGTTTTTAAACTTCTGTAAAGTATCGAAACCTCAAAAAATTTTTTAAAATCTAAACGTTTCCTATTGATACCTAATCTTATCAAAATGATATAACAATTTTTATTAATTTATCTGAAATATAAATTAATTTTCTGAAACTTTCAAAATTTTCAAACTTTACGTAATAAATCTATTGCATTTTCGAGATTTTCAAACTCCCAGAAAATATTGAAGACCCTAAATTTTTTTTAATATCTAAGTGTTTTCTATTCATACCAAGTGGTTTCAACATGTTTCACCTATTTTCATTAATTTATCCTAAGGATGAATTAATTTTCTGAGACTCTGAATATTTCAAAATATACCTAAAAAAGTATCACTTTTTAGCTGATTTCGCATAGTTTTTCAACGTAATTTTCAAAGTTTTTAAACTTCTGTAAAGTATCGAAACCTCCAAATTTTTTGTTAAATCCAAGCGTTTGCTATTATTACCTAATGTTATCAACGTGATATAATAATTTTTAATAATTAATCTGAAAGATAAATTAATTTTCTGAAAGTTTGAATTTTCAAAATTTACGTAATACATCTAATGCATTTTCGAGATATTCAAACTCCCAGAAAATATTGAAGACCCTAATTTTTTTTTAATATCTAAGTGTTTTCTATTCATACCAAGTGGTTTCAACAAGTTTAACCTATTTTCATTAATTTCTCCTAAGGATGAATTAATTTTCTGAGACTCTGAATATTTCAAAATATACCTAAAAAAGTATCAATTTTTAGCTGATTTCGCATAGTTTTTCAACGTATTTTTCAAAGTTTTTAAACTTCTGTAAAGTATCGAAACCTCGACAATTTTACTTAAATCTAAGCGTTTCCTATTGTTACCTAATGTTATCAACATTATATAATAATTTTTATTAATTTATCTGAAAGATAAATTAATTTTCTGAAAGTTTGAAATTTTCAAAATTTACGTAATAAATCTATTGCATTTTCGAGATATTCAAACTCCCAGAAAATATTGAAGCCCCAAACATTTTTTTAATATCTAAGTGTTTTCTATTCATACCAAGTGGTTTCAACATGTTTCACCTATTTTCATTAATTTATCCTAAGGATGAATTAATTTTCTGAGACTCTGAAAATTTCAAAATATACTCAAAAAGTATCACTTTTTAGCTGATTTCGCATAGTTTTTCAACGTATTTTTCAAAGTTTCAACTTCTGTAAAGTATGGAATCCTCCAAATTTTTTGTTAAATCCAAGCGTTTCCTATTGTTAACTAATGTTATCAACATGATATAATAATTTTTATTTATTTATTTGAAAGATAAACTAATTTTCTGAAAGTTTCAATTTTTTCAAAATTTACGTAATAAATCTATTGCATTTTCGAGATATTCAAACTCCCAGAAAATATTGAAGCCCCAAACTGATTTCGCATAGTTTTTCAACGAATTTTTTCAAAGATTTAAACTTCTGTAAAGTATCGAAACTTCCAAAATTTTTTTTTAAATCTAAGCGTTTCCTTTTGTTACCTAATGTTATCAACATGATATAATAATTTTTATTAATTTATCTGATAGATAAATTAATTTTCTGAAAGTTTGAAATTTTCAAAATTTACGTAATAAATCTAATGTATTTTCGAGATATTCAAACTTCCAGAAAATAGTGAAGACCTTAACATTTTTAAATATATATGTGTTTTCTATTCATACCAAGTGGTTTCAACATATTTCATCTATTTTCATTAATTTATCCTAAGGATGAATTAATTTTCTGAGATTCTGAATATTTCAAAATATACCTCAAAAAGTATCACTTTTTAGCTGATTTCGCATAGTTTTTCAACGTATTTTTCAAAGTTTTTAAACTTCTGTAAAGTATCGAAACCTCCAAAAATTTTTTAAAAATCTAAGCGTTTCCTATTGTTACCTAATGTTATCAACATGATATGATAATTTTTATTAATTTATCTGAAAGATAAATTAATTTTCTGAAAGTTTGACATTTTCAAAATTTACGTAATATATCTATTGCATTTTCGAGATATTCAAACTACCAGAATATATTGAAGACCCTAAAATTTTTTTAATATCTACGTGTTTTCTATTCATACCATGTGGTTTCAACGTGTTTCACTTATTTTCATTAATTTATCCTAAGGATGAATTAATTTTCTGAGACTCTGAAAATTTCAAAATATACCTCAAGAACTATCATTTTTAGCTGATTTCGCATAGTTTTTCAACGTAATTGTTGAAGTATTCACACTTTTGTAAAATATCCTAACTTCCAAAATTTTTTAGAAATTTAAGCGTTTCCTATTGTTACCTAATGTTTTCAACATGTTATAATAGTTTTTATGAATTTATCTGAGAGATAAATTAATTTTCTGAAAGTTTGAAATTTTCAAATTTTACGTTATAAATCTATTGCATTTTGGAGATATTCAAACTACCAGAATATATTGAAGACCCTAAATTTTTTTCAATATCTAAGTGTTTTCTATTCATATCACGTGGTTTCAACATGTTTCACCTATTTTCATTAATTTATCCTAAGGATGAATTAATTTTCTGAGACTCTGAATATTTCAAAATATACCTAAAAAATATCACATTTTAGCTGATTTCGAATAGTTTTTTAACGTGTGTGTTGAACATTTTAAACTTCTGTAAAATATCGAAACCTCCAAATTTTTTAAGAATCGAAGCGATTCCTATTGTTACCTAATGTTTTCAACATGATATAATAATTTTGATTAATTTATTTGAAAGATAAATTAATTTTCTGAAGGTTTGAAATTTTCAAATTTTACGTAATAAATCAATTGCATTTCCGAGATATTCAAACTCCCAGAAAATATTGCAGACCCTAAAATTTTTAATATCTAAGCGTTTTGTATTCATACCAAGTGGTTTCAACATGTTTCACCCATTTTCATTAATTTATCCTAAGGATGAATTAATTTTCTAAGACTCTGAAAATTTCAAAATATACCTCAAAAAGTCTCGCTTTTTAGCTGATTTCGCATAGTTTTTCAACGTATTTGTTGAAGTTTTTAACTTCTGTAAATATCGAAACCTCCAAAATTTCCTTAAAATCTAAGCGTTTCCTATTGTTACCTAATGTTATCAACACGATATAATAATTTTTATTAATTTATCTGAAAGATAAATTAATTTTCTGAAACTTTGAAATTTTCAAATTTCACGTAATAAATCTATTACATTTTGGAGATATTCAAACTCCCAGAAAATATTTAAGACCCTAAATTTTTTTTAATATCTAAGTGTTTTCTATTCAGTAAGCATTTTTTTTTTTATTTTTCATGTAGAAATGAGAAAATAAGCATATTTTTATTTAGACTTTTTCTGTTTCATTTAGAAATATGAAAATATGCATAATTCTATATAGATTTTGACATTTCATTGACAATATGAAAATAAGAATATTTTCATTTAGATTTTGACTTTTTCATTTAGAAATAAGAACATGAGCATATTTTTATTTAGATTTTGAGTTTTTCATTTAGAAATATGAAAATAAGCATATTTTTATTTAGATTTTGGCACTTTCATTTTGAACTATGAAAATAAGTATATATTTATTTAGATTTTGTTTTCTTCAGTTAGATGTATGAAAATAAGCATATTTTTATTTAGACTTTCCCTTTTTCATTTAGAAATACTAAAGTAAGCATATTTTTATTTAGGTTTTGACCTTTTCATTTAGAAATATGAAAATAAGCTTATTTTCAATAAGATTTTGACTTTTTCATTTAGAATTATGAAAATAAGCGTATTTTCTTTAAGACTTTAACTTTTTCATTTAGAAATATGAAAATATGCATATTTTCATTTGCATTTTGTCATTTACTTTAGAAATATGAAAATAATAATAGTTTTATTTATATTTTGTCTTTTTCCTTTAGAAATATGAACATAAGCATGTTTTTATTTAGATTTTGTCTTTTTCATTTAGAAATATGAAAATGAGCATATTTTTATTTAGATTTTGATTTTTTCATTTAGAAATATGAAAATAAGCTTATATAAGCGTATTTCATTAAGATTTGGCTTTTTCATTTAGACATATGAAAATAAGCGTATTTTGGTTAAGATTTTGCCTTTCGCATTTAGAAATATCAAAATAAGCATATTTTTTATTTAGATTTTGACTTTTTCATTTAGAAATGTGAAAATAAGGATATTTTTTTTAAGATTTTGACTTTTTCATTTACAAATATGAAAACAAGCAAATTTGATTTAGATTTTGACTTTTTCATTTCGAAATGTGAAAATAAGCGTATTTTCATTAAGATTTTGATTTTTCATTTAAAAACATGAAAATGAGCATAATTTCATTAAGATTTTTCATTTAGAAATAAGAACATAAGCATATTTTAATTTAGATTTTGATTTTTTCATTTAGAAATATGAAAATACGCGTATTTTCATTAAGATTATGACTTTTTCATTTAGAAATATGAAAATAATCAGATTTTTATTTACAATTTTACATTTTCATTTCGAAATATGAAAATAAGCATCATTTTATTTAGATTTTGACGTTTTCTTTAGAAATGTGAAAATAAGCGTATTTTCATTTAGGTTTTGACCCTTTCTTTTAGAAATATGAATATAAGCATGTTTTTATTTAGATTTTTACTTTTTCATTTAGAAATATGAAAATAAGCATATTTTTATTTAGATTTTGACACTTTCATTTAGAAATATGAAAATAAGCATATTTTTATTTAGATTTTGACTTTTTGATTTAGAAATATGAAAATAAGCATATTTTTATTTATATTTTGACGTTTTCATTTAGAAGTATGAACATAAGCATGTTTTCATTAAGATTTTGAAATTTTCATTTAGATATTAGAAAGTAAGCATATTTTTCATTAGATTTTAAATTTGTCATTTAGAAATATTAAAATACGCGTATTTTCATTAAGAATTTGACATTTCATTTGGAAATATGAAAATAAGCATATTTTTATTTAGATTTTGGCATTTCCATTTAGAAATATGAAAATAAGCATATTTTTATTTAGATTTTGACTTTTTCATTTAGAAATATGAAAATAAGCATATTTTTATTTAGATTTTGACTTTTTCATTTCGAAATATGAAAATAATCAGATTTTTATTTAGATTTTGACTTTTTCATTTCGAAATATGAAAATAAGCATATTTTAATTTAGGTTTTGACTTTTTCATTTTGAAATATGAAAAAAAGCATATTTTTATATTTGATTTTGATTTTTTCATTTAGAAATATGACAATAAGCATATTTTTACTTAGATATTGACTTTTGCATTCAGAAATATGAAAATAAGCATATTTTCATGAAGAATTTAACCTTTTCATTTAGAAATATGGAAATAAGCATATTTTTATTTAGATTTTGGCATTATCCATTACAAATATGAAAATAAGCATATTTTATTTAGATTTTGTTTATCTCATTTAGAAACATGAAAATACGCGTATTTTCATTAACAATTTGACGTTTTCATTTAGATATTAGAAAATAAGCATATTTTTATTTAGATTTTGGCATTTTCATTTAGAAACATGAAAAGAAGTATATTTTTATTTAGATTTTGGCATTTTCCATTAGAAATATGAAAAATAAAAATATGCTCATTTTCACTTTTCTCAATGAAAGAGTCAAAATCTAAAAAAAAATATTCTTATTTTTATTTAGATTTTGTCTGTTTCATTTAGAAATATGAAAATAAGCATATTTTTATTTAGATTTTGACGTGTTCATTTAGAAGTATGAAAATAAGCATATTTTCATTAAGATTTTGACATTTTCATTTAGATATTAGAAAATAAGCATATTTTTAATTAGATTTTGGCATTTCCATTTAAAAATATGAAAATAAGCATATTTTTATTTAGATTTTGACTTTTTCATTTAGAAGTATGAAAATAAGCATATTTTTATTTAGATTTTGATTTTTTTCATTTCGAAATATGAAAATAAGCAGAGTTTTATTAATATTTTGACGTTTTCATTTTGAAATATAAAAATAAGCATATTTTTATTTAGATTTTGTCTTTTTCTTTTAGAAATATGAAAATAAGCATATTTTTATTTAGATTTTGTCTTTTTCATTTAGAAATATGAAAATGAGCAAATTTTTATTTAGTTTTTATTCTTTCATTTAGAAATATGAAAATAAGCATATTTTTATTTAGAATTTGAGTTTTTCATTTAGAAATATGAAAATACGCGTATTTTCATTAAGATTTTGACTTTTTCTTTCAGAAATATGTCAATAAGCATATTTTTACTTACATATTGACTTTTGCATTCAGAAATATGAAAATAAGCGTATTTTCATGAAGAATTCACCTTTTTCATTTAGATATTAGAAAGTAAGCATATTTTTATTTAGATTTTGAGTTTTTCATTTAGAAATATTAAAATACGCCTATTTTCATTAAGATTTTGACATTTCATTTGGAAATGTGATAATAAGCATATTTTTATTTACATTTTGGCATTTACATTTAGAAATATGAAAATAAGTATATTTTTATTTAGATTTTGGCATTTACATTTAGAAATATGAAAATAAGCATATTTTTATTTAGATTTTGGCATTTTCCTTTACAAATATGAAAATAAGCATATTTTTATTTAGATTTTGACACTTTCATTTAGAAATGTGAAAATAAGCATATTTTTATTTAGATTTTGTCTGTTTCATTCAGAAATATGAAAATAAGCATATTTTTATTTAGATTTTGACTTTTTGATTTAGAAATATGAAAATAAGCATATTTTTATTTAGATTTTGACGTTTTCATTTAGATATTAGAAAGTAAGCACATTTTTCTTTACATTTTGAATTTTTCATTTAGAAATATGAAAATAAGCATATTTTTATTTAGATTTTCACATTTTCATTTATAAATATGAAAATAAGCATATTTTTATTAATATTTTGACGTTTTCATTTAGAAATATAAAAATAAGCATACTTTTATTTAGTTTTTGTCTTTTTCTTTTAGAAATATGGAAACAAGCATATTTTTATTTAGATTTTGGCATTTTCCATAACAAATATGAAAATAAGCATATTTTTATTTAAATTTTGGCATTTTCGTTCACAAATATGAAAATAATCATATTTTTAGTTAGACTTTTAGTTTTTCTTTTAGAAATATGAAAATAAGCATATTTTTACTTAGATTTTGATTATCTCATTTAGAAACATGAAAATAAGCGTATTTTCATTAACAATTTGACGTTTTCATTTAGATATTAGAAAATAAGCATATTTTTATTTAGATTTTGAGTTTTTCATTTCGAAATATAAAAATACGCGTATTTTCATTAAGATATTGACATTTCATTTGGAAATATGAAAATAAGCATATTTTGATTTAGATTTTGGCATTTTCATTTAGAAATGTGAAAATAAGTATATTTTTATTTAGATTTTGGCATTTTTCTTTAGAAACATGAAAATAAGCATATTTTTATTTAGATTTTGA
The DNA here is from genome assembly GCA_037127315.1 of Ascarosepion bandense. NCBI lineage: Eukaryota > Metazoa > Mollusca > Cephalopoda > Sepiida > Sepiidae > Ascarosepion > Ascarosepion bandense. The sequence goes on from JBBBDQ010025396.1 coordinate 52,059, forward strand.
CTCTTTCAATGAGAAAAGTGAAAATAAGCATATTTTTATTTAGATTTTGTCTGTTTCATTTAGAAATATGAAAATAAGCATATTTTTATTTAGATTGTGACATTTTCATTTAGAAGTATGAACATAAGCATATTTTCGTTAAGATTTTGACATTTTCATTTAGATATTAGAAAGTAAGCATATTTTTATTTAGATTTTGAATTCGTCATTTAGAAATATTAAAATACGCGTATTTTAATTAAGAATTTGACATTTCATTTGGAAATATGAAAATAAGCATATTTTTATTTAGATTTTGGCATTTTCCATTACAAATATGAAAATAAGCATATTTTTATTTAGATTTTGGCATTTTCGTTCACAAATATGAAAATAATCATATTTTTAGTTAGACTTTTAGTTTTTCTTTTAGAAATATGAAAATAAGCATATTTTTACTTAGATTTTGATTATCTCATGTAGAAACATGAAAATAAGCGTATTTTCATTAACAATTTGACGTTTTCATTTAGATATTAGAAAATAAGCATATTTTTATTTAGATCTTGAGTTTTTCATTTCGAAATATAAAAATACGCGTATTTTCATTAAGATTTTGACATTTCATTTGGAAATATGAAAATAAGCATATTTTTATTTAGATTTTGGCATTTTCATTTAGAAATATGAAAATAAGTATATTCTTATTTAGATTTTGGCATTTTTCTTTAGAAATATGAAAATAGGCATATTTTTATTTAGATTTTGACTCTTTCATTGAGAAAAGTGAAAATAAGCATATTTTTATTTAGATTTTGTCTGTTTCATTTAGAAATATGAAAATAAGCATATTTTTATTTAGATTTTGACGTTTTCATTTAGAAGTATGAACATAAGCATATTTTCATTAAGATTTTGACATTTTCATTTAGATATTAGAAAGTAAGCATATTTTTATTTAGATTTTGAATTTGTCATTTAGAAATATTAAAATACGCGTATTTTCATTAAGAATTTGACATTTCATTTGGAAATATGAAAATAAGCATATTTTTATTTAGATTTTGGCATTTCTATTTAGAAATATGAAAATAAGTATATTTTTATTTAGATTTTGGCATTTATATTTAGAAATATGAAAATAAGCATATTTTTATTTAGATTTTGGCATTTTCCTTTACAAATATGAAAATAAGCATATTTTTTTTAGATTTTGACACTTTCATTTAGAAATGTGAAAATAAGCATATTTTTATTTAGATTTTGTCTGTTTCATTCAGAAATATGAAAATAAGCATATTTTTATTTAGATTTTGACTTTTTGATTTAGAAATATGAAAATAAGCATATTTTTATTTAGATTTTGACGTTTTCATTTAGATATTAGAAAGTAAGCACATTATCTTTACATTTTGAATTTTTCATTTAGAAATATGAAAATAAGCATATTTTTATTTAGGTTTTCACATTTTCATTTATAAATATGAAAATAAGCATATTTTTATTAATATTTTGACGTTTTCAATTAGAAATATAAAAATAAGCATACTTTTATTTAGTTTTTGTCTTTTTCTTTTAGAAATATGGAAACAAGCATATTTTTATTTAGATTTTGGCATTTTCCATTACAAATATGAAAATAAGCATTTTTTTATTTAGATTTTGGCATTTTCGTTCACAAATATGAAAATAATCATATTTTTAGTTAGACTTTTAGTTTTTCTTTTAGAAATATTAAAATAAGCATATTTTTACTTAGAATCTGATTATCTCATTTAGAAACATGAAAATAAGCGTATTTTCATTAACAATTTGACGTTTTCATTTAGATATTAGAAAATAAGCATATTTTTATTTAGATTTTGAGTTTTTCATTTCGAAATATAAAAGCACGCGTATTTTCATTAAGATATTGACATTTCATTTGGAAATATGAAAATAAGCATATTTTGATTTAGATTTTGGCATTTTCATTTAGAAATGTGAAAATAAGTATATTTTTATTTAGATTTTGGCATTTTTCTTTAGAAACATGAAAATAAGCATATTTTTATTTAGATTTTGACTCTTTCATTGAGAAAAGTGAAAATAAGCATATTTTTATTTAGATTTTGTCTGTTTCATTTAGAAATATGAAAATAAGCATATTTTTATTTAGATTTTGACATTTTCATTTAGAAGTATGAACATAAGCATATTTTCGTTAAGATTTTGACATTTTCATTTAGATATTAGAAAGTAAGCATATTTTTATCTAGATTTTGAATTCGTCATTTAGAAATATTAAAATACGCGTATTTTCATTGAGAATTTGACATTTCATTTGGAAATATGAAAATAAGCATATTTTTATTTAGATTTTGGCATTTTCCATTACAAATATGAAAATAAGCATATTTTTATTTAGATTTTGGCATTTTCGTTCACAAATATGAAAATAATCATATTTTTAGTTAGACTTTTAGTTTTTCTTTTAGAAATATGAAAATAAGCATATTTTTACTTAGATTTTGATTATCTCATTTAGAAACATGAAAATAAGCGTATTTTCATTAACAATTTGACGTTTTCATTTAGATATTAGAAAGTAAGCATATTTTTATTTAGATCTTGAGTTTTTCATTTCGAAATATAAAAATACGCGTATTTTCATTAAGATTTTGACATTTCATTTGGAAATATGAAAATAAGCATATTTTTATTTAGATTTTGGCATTTTCATTTAGAAATATGAAAATAAGTATATTTTTATTTAGATTTTGGCATTTTTCTTTAGAAATATGAAAATAGGCATATTTTTATTTAGATTTTGACTCTTTCATTGAGAAAAGTGAAAATAAGCATATTTTTATTTAGATTTTGTCTGTTTCATTTAGAAATATGAAAATAAGCATATTTTTATTTAGATTTTGACGTTTTCATTTAGAAGTATGAACATAAGCATATTTTCATTAAGATTTTGACATTTTCATTTAGATATTAGAAAGTAAGCATATTTTTATTTAGATTTTGAATTTGTCATTTAGAAATATTAAAATACGCGTATTTTCATTAAGAATTTGACATTTCATTTGGAAATATGAAATATGCATATTTTTATTTAGATTTTGGCATTTCCATTTAGAAATATGAAAATAAGCATATTTTTATTTAGATTTTGGCATTTATATTTAGAAATATGAAAATAAGCATATTTTTATTTAGATTTTGGCATTTTCCTTTACAAATATGAAAATAAGCATATTTTTTTTAGATTTTGACACTTTCATTTAGAAATGTGAAAATAAGCATATTTTTATTTAGATTTTGTCTGTTTCATTCAGAAATATGAAAATAAGCATATTTTTATTTAGATTTTGACTTTTTGATTTAGAAATATGAAAATAAGCATATTTTTATTTAGATTTTGACGTTTTCATTTAGATATTAGAAAGTAAGCACATTTTTCTTTACATTTTGAATTTTTCATTTAGAAATATGAAAATAAGCATATTTTTATTTAGGTTTTCACATTTTCATTTATAAATATGAAAATAAGCATATTTTTATTAATATTTTGACGTTTTCAATTAGAAATATAAAAATAAGCATACTTTTATTTAGTTTTTGTCTTTTTCTTTTAGAAATATGGAAACAAGCATATTTTTATTTAGATTTTGGCATTTTCCATTACAAATATGAAAATAAGCATTTTTTTATTTAGATTTTGGCATTTTCGTTCACAAATATGAAAATAATCATATTTTTCGTTAGACTTTTAGTTTTTCTTTTAGAAATGTGAAAATAAGCATATTTTTACTTAGAATCTGATTATCTCATTTAGAAACATGAAAATAAGCGTATTTTCATTAACAATTTGACGTTTTCATTTAGATATTAGAAAATAAGCATATTTTTATTTAGATTTTGAGTTTTTCATTTCGAAATATAAAAGCACGCGTATTTTCATTAAGATATTGACATTTCATTTGGAAATATGAAAATAAGCATATTTTGATTTAGATTTTCGCATTTTCATTTAGAAATGTGAAAATAAGTATATTTTTATTTAGATTTTGGCATTTTTCTTTAGAAACATGAAAATAAGCATATTTTTATTTAGATTTTGACTCTTTCATTGAGAAAAGTGAAAATAAGCATATTTTTATTTAGATTTTGTCTGTTTCATTTAGAAATATGAAAATAAGCATATTTTTATTTAGATTTTGACATTTTCATTTAGAAGTATGAACATAAGCATATTTTCGTTAAGATTTTGACATTTTCATTTAGATATTAGAAAGTAAGCATATTTTTATCTAGATTTTGAATTCGTCATTTAGAAATATTAAAATACGCGTATTTTCATTGAGAATTTGACATTTCATTTGGAAATATGAAAATAAGCATATTTTTATTTAGATTTTGGCATTTTCCATTACAAATATGAAAATAAGCATATTTTTATTTAGATTTTGGCATTTTCGTTCACAAATATGAAAATAATCATATTTTTAGTTAGACTTTTAGTTTTTCTTTTAGAAATATGAAAATAAGCATATTTTTACTTAGATTTTGATTATCTCATTTAGAAACATGAAAATAAGCGTATTTTCATTAACAATTTGACGTTTTCATTTAGATATTAGAAAGTAAGCATATTTTTATTTAGATCTTGAGTTTTTCATTTCGAAATATAAAAATACGCGTATTTTCATTAAGATTTTGACATTTCATTTGGAAATATGAAAATAAGCATATTTTTATTTAGATTTTGGCATTTTCATTTAGAAATATGAAAATAAGTATATTTTTATTTAGATTTTGGCATTTTTCTTTAGAAATATGAAAATAGGCATATTTTTATTTAGATTTTGACTCTTTCATTGAGAAAAGTGAAAATAAGCATATTTTTATTTAGATTTTGTCTGTTTCATTTAGAAATATGAAAATAAGCATATTTTTATTTAGATTTTGACGTTTTCATTTAGAAGTATGAACATAAGCATATTTTCATTAAGATTTTGACATTTTCATTTAGATATTAGAAAGTAAGCATATTTTTATTTAGATTTTGAATTTGTCATTTAGAAATATTAAAATACGCGTATTTTCATTAAGAATTTGACATTTCATTTGGAAATATGAAATATGCATATTTTTATTTAGATTTTGGCATTTCCATTTAGAAATATGAAAATAAGCATATTTTTATTTAGATTTTGACGTTTTCATTTAGATATTAGAAAGTAAGCACATTTTTCTTTACATTTTGAATTTTTCATTTAGAAATATGAAAATAAGCATATTTTTATTTAGGTTTTCACATTTTCATTTATAAATATGAAAATAAGCATATTTTTATTAATATTTTGACGTTTTCAATTAGAAATATAAAAATAAGCATACTTTTATTTAGTTTTTGTCTTTTTCTTTTAGAAATATGGAAACAAGCATATTTTTATTTAGATTTTGGCATTTTCCATTACAAATATGAAAATAAGCATTTTTTTATTTAGATTTTGGCATTTTCGTTCACAAATATGAAAATAATCATATTTTTAGTTAGACTTTTAGTTTTTCTTTTAGAAATATGAAAATAAGCATATTTTTACGTAGATTTTGATTATCTCATTTAGAAACATGAAAATAAGCGTATTTTCATTAACAATTTGACGTTTTCATTTAGATATTAGAAAGTAAGCATATTTTTATTTAGATCTTGAGTTTTTCATTTCGAAATATAAAAATACGCGTATTTTCATTAAGATTTTGACATTTCATTTGGAAATATGAAAATAAGCATATTTTTATTTAGATTTTGGCATTTTCATTTAGAAATATGAAAATAAGTATATTTTTATTTAGATTTTGGCATTTTTCTTTAGAAATATGAAAATAGGCATATTTTTATTTAGATTTTGACTCTTTCATTGAGAAAAGTGAAAATAAGCATATTTTTATTTAGATTTTGTCTGTTTCATTTAGAAATATGAAAATAAGCATATTTTTATTTAGATTTTGACGTTTTCATTTAGAAGTATGAACATAAGCATATTTTCATTAAGATTTTGACATTTTCATTTAGATATTAGAAAGTAAGCATATTTTTATTTAGATTTTGAATTTGTCATTTAGAAATATTAAAATACGCGTATTTTCATTAAGAATTTGACATTTCATTTGGAAATATGAAATATGCATATTTTTATTTAGATTTTGGCATTTCCATTTAGAAATATGAAAATAAGCATATTTTTATTTAGATTTTGACGTTTTCATTTAGATATTAGAAAGTAAGCACATTTTTCTTTACATTTTGAATTTTTCATTTAGAAATATGAAAATAAGCATATTTTTATTTAGGTTTTCACATTTTCATTTATAAATATGAAAATAAGCATATTTTTATTAATATTTTGACGTTTTCAATTAGAAATATAAAAATAAGCATACTTTTATTTAGTTTTTGTCTTTTTCTTTTAGAAATATGGAAACAAGCATATTTTTATTTAGATTTTGGCATTTTCCATTACAAATATGAAAATAAGCATTTTTTTATTTAGATTTTGGCATTTTCGTTCACAAATATGAAAATAATCATATTTTTAGTTAGACTTTTAGTTTTTCTTTTAGAAATATGAAAATAAGCATATTTTTACTTAGATTTTGATTATCTCATTTAGAAACATGAAAATAAGCGTATTTTCATTAACAATTTGACGTTTTCATTTAGATATTAGAAAGTAAGCATATTTTTATTTAGATCTTGAGTTTTTCATTTCGAAATATAAAAATACGCGTATTTTCATTAAGATTTTGACATTTCATTTGGAAATATGAAAATAAGCATATTTTTATTTAGATTTTGGCATTTTCATTTAGAAATATGAAAATAAGTATATTTTTATTTAGATTTTGGCATTTTTCTTTAGAAATATGAAAATAGGCATATTTTTATTTAGATTTTGACTCTTTCATTGAGAAAAGTGAAAATAAGCATATTTTTATTTAGATTTTGTCTGTTTCATTTAGAAATATGAAAATAAGCATATTTTTATTTAGATTTTGACGTTTTCATTTAGAAGTATGAACATAAGCATATTTTCATTAAGATTTTGACATTTTCATTTAGATATTAGAAAGTAAGCATATTTTTATTTAGATTTTGAATTTGTCATTTAGAAATATTAAAATACGCGTATTTTCATTAAGAATTTGACATTTCATTTGGAAATATGAAATATGCATATTTTTATTTAGATTTTGGCATTTCCATTTAGAAATATGAAAATAAGCATATTTTTATTTAGATTTTGGCATTTATATTTAGAAATATGAAAATAAGCATATTTTTATTTAGATTTTGGCATTTTCCTTTACAAATATGAAAATAAGCATATTTTTATTTAGATTTTGACACTTTCATTTAGAAATGTGAAAATAAGCATATTTTTATTTAGATTTTGTCTGTTTCATTTAGAAATATGAAAATAAGCATATTTTTATTTAGATTTTGACATTTTGATTTAGAAATATGAAAATAAGCATATTTTTATTTAGATTTTGACGTTTTCATTTAGATATTAGAAAGTAAGCACATTTTTCTTTACATTTTGAATTTTTCATTTAGAAATATTAAAATACGCGTATTTTCATTAAGAATTTGACATTTCATTTGGAAATATGAAAATAAGCATATTTTTATTTAGATTTTGACTTTTTCTTTCATAAATATTAAAATAAGCATATTTTTATTTAGATTTCCGCTTTTTCAGTTAGAAATATGAAAAGAAGCATATATATGAAAATAAGCATATTTTTATTTCAATTTTGTCATTTTCCTTTAGAAATATGACAATAAGCATATTTTAATTTACATTTTGATTTCCATTTAGAAATATGAAAATAAGCATATTTTTACATAGATCTTGAGTTTTTCATTCAGAAATATGAAAATAAGCATATTTTTATTTCTATTTTGAGTTTTTCATTTAGAAATATGAAAATAAGCATATTTTTATTTAGATTTTGACATTTTCATTTATAAATATGAAAATAAGCATATTTTTATTTAGATTTTGACTTTTTCATTTAGTAATGTGAAAATAAGCATGTTTTTATTTAGATTTCGGAATTTCCATTTACAAATATGAAAAGAAGCATATTTTTTTTTAGATTTTGTCTGTTTCATTCAGAAATATGAAAATAATCATATTTTTATTTAGATTTTGACTTTTTGATTTAGAAATATGAAAATAACCATATTTTTATTTAGATTTTGACGTTTTCATTTAGATATTAGAAAGTAAGCACATTTTTCTTTACATTTTGAATTTTTCATTTAGAAATATGAAAATAAGCATATTTTTATTTAGATTTTCACATTTTCATTTATAAATATGAAAATAAGCATATTTTTATTAATATTTTGACGTTTTCAATTAGAAATATAAAAATAAGCATACTTTTATTTAGTTTTTGTCTGTTTCTTTTAGAAATATGGAAACAAGCATATTTTTATTTAGATTTTGGCATTTTCATTTAGAAATATGAAAATAAGTATATTTTTATTTAGATTTTGGCATTTTTTTTAGAAACATGAAAATAAGCATATTTTTATTTAGATTTTGACTCTTTCAATGAGAAAAGTGAAAATAAGCATATTTTTATTTAGATTTTGTCTGTTTCATTTAGAAATATGAAAATAAGCATATTTTTATTTAGATTGTGACATTTTCATTTAGAAGTATGAACATAAGCATATTTTCGTTAAGATTTTGACATTTTCATTTAGATATTAGAAAGTAAGCATATTTTTATTTAGATTTTGAATTCGTCATTTAGAAATATTAAAATACGCGTATTTTCATTAAGAATTTGACATTTCATTTGGAAATATGAAAATAAGCATATTTTTATTTAGATTTTGGCATTTTCCTTTACAAATATGAAAATAAGCATATTTTTATTTAGATTTTGACACTTTCATTTAGAAATGTGAAAATAAGCATATTTTTATTTAGATTTTGTCTGTTTCATTCAGAAATATGAAAATAAGCATATTTTTATTTATATTTTGACTTTTTGATTTAGAAATATGAAAATAAGCATATTTTTATTTAGATTTTGACGTTTTCATTTAGATATTAGAAAGTAAGCACATTTTTCTTTACATTTTGAATTTTTCATTTAGAAATATGAAAATAAGCATATTTTTATTTAGATTTTCACATTTTCATTTATAAATATGAAAATAAGCATATTTTTATTAATATTTTGACGTTTTCATTTAGAAATATAAAAATAAGCATACTTTTATTTAGTTTTTGTCTTTTTCTTTTAGAAATATGGAAACAAGCATATTTTTATTTAGATTTTGGCATTTTCCATTACAAATATGAAAATAAGCATTTTTTTATTTAGATTTTGGCATTTTCGTTCACAAATATGAAAATAATCATATTTTTAGTTAGACTTTTAGTTTTTCTTTTAGAAATATGAAAATAAGCATATTTTTATTAGATTTTGATTATCTCATTTAGAAACATGAAAATAAGCGTATTTTCATTAACAATTTGACGTTTTCATTTAGATATTAGAAAATAAGCATATTTTTATTTAGATTTTGAGTTTTTCATTTCGAAATATAAAAATACGCGTATTTTCATTAAGATATTGACATTTCATTTGGAAATATGAAAATAAGCATATTTTGATTTAGATTTTGGCATTTTCATTTAGAAATGTGAAAATAAGTATATTTTTATTTAGATTTTGGCATTTTTCTTTAGAAACATGAAAATAAGCATATTTTTATTTAGATTTTGACTCTTTCATTGAGAAAAGTGAAAATAAGCATATTTTTATTTAGATTTTGTCTGTTTCATTTAGAAATATGAAAATAAGCATATTTTTATTTAGATTTTGACATTTTCATTTAGAAGTATGAACATAAGCATATTTTCGTTAAGATTTTGACATTTTCATTTAGATATTAGAAAGTAAGCATATTTTTATTTAGATTTTGAATTCGTCATTTAGAAATATTAAAATACGCGTATTTTCATTAAGAATTTGACATTTCATTTGGAAATATGAAAATAAGCATATTTTTATTTAGATTTTGGCATTTTCCATTACAAATATGAAAATAAGCATATTTTTATTTAGATTTTGGCATTTGCGTTCACAAATATGAAAATAATCATATTTTTAGTTAGACTTTTATTTTTTCTTTTAGAAATATGAAAATAAGCATATTTTTACTTAGATTTTGATTATCTCATTTAGAAACATGAAAATAAGCGTATTTTCATTAACAATTTGACGTTTTCATTTAGATATTAGAAAGTAAGCATATTTTTATTTAGATCTTGAGTTTTCATTTCGAAATATAAAAATACGCGTATTTTCATTAAGATTTTGACATTTCATTTGGAAATATGAAAATAAGCATATTTTTATTTAGATTTTGGCATTTTCATTTAGAAATATGAAAATAAGTATATTTTTATTTAGATTTTGGCATTTTTCTTTAGAAATATGAAAATAGGCATATTTTTATTTAGATTTTGACTCTTTCATTGAGAAAAGTGAAAATAAGCATATTTTTATTTAGATTTTGTCTGTTTCATTTAGAAATATGAAAATAAGCATATTTTTATTTAGATTTTGACGTTTTCATTTAGAAGTATGAACATAAGCATATTTTCATTAAGATTTTGACATTTTCATTTAGATATTAGAAAGTAAGCATATTTTTATTTAGATTTTGAATTTGTCATTTAGAAATATTAAAATACGCGTATTTTCATTAAGAATTTGACATTTCATTTGGAAATATGAAATATGCATATTTATTTAGATTTTGGCATTTCCATTTAGAAATATGAAAATAAGCATATTTTTATTTAGATTTTGGCATTTATATTTAGAAATATGAAAATAAGCATATTTTTATTTAGATTTTGGCATTTTCCTTTACAAATATGAAAATAAGCATATTTTTATTTAGATTTTGACACTTTCATTTAGAAATGTGAAAATAAGCATATTTTTATTTAGATTTTGTCTGTTTCATTCAGAAATATGAAAATAAGCATATTTTTATTTAGATTTTGACATTTTGATTTAGAAATATGAAAATAAGCATATTTTTATTTAGATTTTGACGTTTTCATTTAGATATTAGAAAGTAAGCACATTTTTCTTTACATTTTGAATTTTTCATTTAGAAATATTAAAATACGCGTATTTTCATTAAGAATTTGACATTTCATTTGGAAATATGAAAATAAGCATATTTTTATTTAGATTTTGACTTTTTCTTTCATAAATATTAAAATAAGCATATTTTTATTTAGATTTCCGCTTTTTCAGTTAGAAATATGAAAAGAAGCATATATATGAAAATAAGCATATTTTTATTTCAATTTTGTCATTTTCCTTTAGAAATATGACAATAAGCATATTTTAATTTACATTTTGATTTCCATTTAGAAATATGAAAATAAGCATATTTTTACATAGATCTTGAGTTTTTCATTCAGAAATATGAAAATAAGCATATTTTTATTTATATTTTGAGTTTTTCATTTAGAAATATGAAAATAAGCATATTTTTATTTAGATTTTGACATTTTCATTTATAAATATGAAAATAAGCATATTTTTATTTAGATTTTGACTTTTTCATTTAGTAATGTGAAAATAAGCATGTTTTTATTTAGATTTCGGAATTTCCATTTACAAATATGAAAAGAAGCATATTTTTTTTAGATTTTGTCTGTTTCATTCAGAAATATGAAAATAAGCATATTTTTATTTAGATTTTGACTTTTTGATTTAGAAATATGAAAATAAGCATATTTTTATTTAGATTTTGACGTTTTCATTTAGATATTAGAAAGTAAGCACATTTTTCTTTACATTTTGAATTTTTCATTTAGAAATATGAAAATAAGCATATTTTTATTTAGATTTTCACATTTTCACATTTATAAATATGAAAATAAGCATATTTTTATTAATATTTTGAAGTTTTCATTTAGAAATATAAAAATAAGCATACTTTTATTTAGTTTTTGTCTTTTTCTTTTAGAAATATGGAAACAAGCATATTTTTATTTAGATTTTGGCATTTTCCATTACAGATATGAAAATAAGCATTTTTTTATTTAGATTTTGGCATTTTCGTTCACAAATATGAAAATAATCATATTTTTAGTTAGACTTTTAGTTTTTCTTTTAGAAATATGAAAATAAGCATATTTTTACTTAGATTTTGATTATCTCATTTAGAAACATGAAAATAAGCGTATTTTCATTAACAATTTGACGTTTTCATTTAGATATTAGAAAGTAAGCATATTTTTATTTAGATCTTGAATTTTTCATTTCGAAATATAAAAATACGCGTATTTTCATTAAGATTTTGACATTTCATTTGGAAATATGAAAATAAGCATATTTTTATTCAGATTTTGGCATTTTCATTTAGAAATATGAAAATAAGTATATTTTTATTTAGATTTTGGCATTTTTCTTTAGAAATATGAAAATAGGCATATTTTTATTTAGATTTTGACTCTTTCATTGAGAAAAGTGAAAATAAGCATATTTTTATTTAGATTTTGTCTGTTTCATTTAGAAATATGAAAATAAGCATATTTTTATTTAGATTTTGACGTTTTCATTTAGAAGTATGAACATAAGCATATTTTCATTAAGATTTTGACATTTTCATTTAGATATTAGAAAGTAAGCATATTTTTATTTAGATTTTGAATTTGTCATTTAGAAATATTAAAATACGCGTATTTTCATTAAGAATTTGACATTTCATTTGGAAATATGAAATATGCATATTTTTATTTAGATTTTGGCATTTCCATTTAGAAATATGAAAATAAGCATATTTTTATTTAGATTTTGGCATTTATATTTAGAAATATGAAAATAAGCATATTTTTATTTAGATTTTGGCATTTTCCTTTACAAATATGAAAATAAGCATATTTTTATTTAGATTTTGACACTTTCATTTAGAAATGTGAAAATAAGCATATTTTTATTTAGATTTTGTCTGTTTCATTTAGAAATATGAAAATAAGCATATTTTTATTAGATTTTGACATTTTGATTTAGAAATATGAAAATAAGCATATTTTTATTTAGATTTTGGCTTTTTCAATTAGAAATATGTAAAGAAGCATATTCATGAAAATAAGCATATCTTTATTTCGATTTTGTCATTTTCCTTTAGAAATGTGAAAATAAGCATATTTTAATTTACATTTTGATTTCCATTTAGAAATATGAAAATAAGCATATTTTTATTCATATTTTGATTTTTTCATTTAGAAATATGAAAATAAGCATATTTTTATTTAGATTTTCACATTTTCATTTATAAATATGAAAATAAGCATATTTTTATTTAGATTTTGACTTTTTTATTTCGAAATATGAAAATAAGCATATTTCTATTTAGATTTTGACATTTTCTTTCAGAAATATTAAAATAAGCATGTTTTTATTTAGATTTTGACTTTTTCGTTGAGAATTAAGAAAATAAGCATATTTTTATTTAGATTTTGACTTTTTCATTTCGAAATATGAAAAGAGGGATATTTATGAAAATAAGCATATTCTTATTTCGATTTTGTCATTTTCCTTTAGAAATATGAAAATAAGCATATTTTAATTTAGATTTTCATTTCCATTTAGAAATATGAAAATAAGCTTATTTTTACATAGATCTTGAGTTTTTCATTCAGAAATATGAAAATAAGCATATTTTTATTTATATTTTGATTTTATCATTTAGAAATATGAAAATAAGCATATTTTTATTTAGATTTTGACATTTTCATTTATAAATATGAAAATAAGCATATTTTTATTTAGATTTTGATTTTTCATTTAGAAATGTGAAAATAAGCATATTTTTATTTAGTTTTCGGCATTTCCATTTAGAAATATGAAAAGAAGCATATTTTTATTTAGATTTTGAGTTTTTTATTTAGAAATATGAAAATAGGCATATTTTTATTTAGATTTTGAATTTTTCATTTCGAAATATGAAAATAAGGATATTTTTATTTAGGTTGTGATTTTTCATTTTGAAATATGAAAATAAGCATATTTTTATTTAGATTTTGACTTTTTCTTTCAGTGATATTAATATAAGAATATTTTTAATTATGATTTTGGCTTTTTCAATTTGAAATATGAAAAGAAGCATATTAATGAAAATAAGCATATTTTTATTTCGATTTTGTCATTTTCATTTGGAAATATGAAAATAAGCATATTTTAATTTAGATTTTGATTTCCATTTAGAAATATGAAAATAAGCATATTTTTAATTATATTTTGATTTTTTCATTTAGAAATAAGAAAATAAGCTTATTTTCATTCAGATTTTGACATTTTCATTTATTCATATGAAAATAAGCATATTTTTATTTAGATTTTGAATTTGTCATTTAGAAATATGAAAATAAACGAATTTTTATTTAGATTTTGACTTTTCCATTTAGAAATGTGAAACTAAGCATATTTTTATTAAGAGTGTGACATTTTCATTAGAAATATGAAAATAAGCAAATTTCATTTAGATTTTGGCATTTTCCTTTAGAAATCTGAAAATAAGCATATTTTTATTTATATTTTGACACATTCATTTAGCAATGTGAAAGAAGCATATTTTTATTTAGATTTTGTCTGTTTCATTTAGAAATATGAAAATAAGCATATTTTCATTTAGATTTTGATTTTTATTTAGAAATATGAAAATAAGCATATTTTTATTTAGATATTGACATTTTCATTTAGATATTAGAAAGTAAGCACATTTTTCTTTAGATTTTGAATTTTTCATTTAGAAATATTAAAATACGCGTATTCATTAAGAATTTGATATTTCATATAGAAATATGAAAATAAGCATATTTTTATTTAGATTTTGACATTTTCATTTATAAATATGAAAATAAGCATATTTTTATTTAGATTTTGTCTGTTTCATTTAGAAATATGAAAATAAGCATATTTTTATTTAGATTTTGACATTTTCATTTATAAATATGAAAATAAGCATATTTTTATTTAGATTTTGACTTTTCATTTGGAAATATGAAAATAAGCATATTTTTATTTAGATTTCGGCTTTTCCATATAGAAATATGAAAAGAAGCATATTTTTATTTAGATTTTGACTTTTTTATTTCGAAATATGAAAATAAGCATATTTTTATTTAGATTTTGACTTTTTCTTTCAGAAATATTAAAAGAAGCATATTTTTATTTAGATTTTGACTTTTTCGTTCAGAATTATGAAAATAAGCATATTTTTATTTAGTTTTGATTCTTTCATTTAGAAATATGAAAATAAGCATATTTTTATTTAGATTTGACTTTTTCGTTCAGAATTATGAAAATAAGCATATTTTTATTTAGTTTTGATTCTTTCAATTAGAAATATGAAAATAAGCATATTTTTATTTAGATTTTGACTTTTTCATTTAGAAATGTGAAAATAAGCATATTTTTATTTAGATTTTGACTATTTCATTTAGAATTATGAAAATAAGGATAATTTTATTTAGGTTTTGACTTTTTCATTTTGAAATATGAAAATAAGCATATTTTTATTTGGATTTTGGCTTTTTAAATTAGAAATATGTAAAGAAGCATATTTATGAAAATAAGCATATCTTTATTTCGATTTTGTCATTTTCCTTTGGAAATGTGAAAATAAGCATATTTTAATTTAGATTTTGATTTCCATTTAGAAATATGAAAATAAGCATATTTTTACATAGATCTTGAGTTTTTCATAAAAAAAGATGAAAATAAGCATATTTTAATTTAGATTTTGATTTCCATTTAGAAATATGAAAATAAGCATATTTTTACATAGATCTTGAGTTTTTCATAAAAAAAAGATGAAAATAAGCATATTTTTAATTAGATTTTGACATTTTCATTTATAAATATGAAAATAAGCATATTTTTATTTAGATTTTGACTTTTTCATTTAGAAATGTGAAAATAAGCATATTTTTATTTAGATTTTGACGTTTTCATTTAGATATTAGAAAGTAAGCACATTTTTCTTTACATTTTGAATTTTTCATTTAGAAATATTAAAATACGCGTATTTTCATTAAGAATTTGACATTTCATTTGGAAATATGAAAATAAGCATATTTTTATTTAGATTTTTTTTTACTTTTTCTTTCAGAAATATTAAAATAAGCATATTTTTATTTAGATTTCGGCTTTTTCAGTTAGAAATATGAAAAGAAGCATATTTATGAAAATAAGCATATTTTTATTTCGATTTTGTCATTTTCCTTTACAAATATGAAAATAATCATATTTTAATTTAGATTTTGATTTCCATTTTGAAATATGAAAATAAGCATATTTTTACATGGATCTTGAGTTTTTCATTCAGAAATATGAAAATAAGCATATTTTTATTTATATTTTGACTTTTTCTTTCAGGGATATTAATATAAGCATATTTTTATTTAGATTTTGACATTTTCATGTATAAATATGAAAATAAGCATATTTTTATTTAGATTTTGACTTTTTCATTTAGAAATGTGAAAATAAGCATATTTTTATTTAGATTTTGACTATTTCATTTAGAATTATGAAAATAAGGATAATTTTATTTAGGTTTTGACTTTTTCATTTTGAAATATGAAAATAAGCATATTTTTATTTGGATTTTGGCTTTTTAAATTAGAAATATGTAAAGAAGCATATTTATGAAAATAAGCATATCTTTATTTCGATTTTGTCATTTTCCTTTGGAAATGTGAAAATAAGCATATTTTAATTTAGATTTTGATTTCCATTTAGAAATATGAAAATAAGCATATTTTTACATAGATCTTGAGTTTTTCATAAAAAAAGATGAAAATAAGCATATTTTTATTTATATTTTGATTTTTTCATTTAGAAATATGAAAATAAGCATATTTTTATTTAGATTTTGACATTTTCATTTATAAATATGAAAATAAGCATATTTTTATTTAGATTTTGACTTTTCATTTGGAAATATGAAAATAAGCATATTTTTATTTAGATTTCGACTTTTCCCTTTAGAAATATGAAAAGAAGCATATTTTTATTTAGATTTTGACTTTTTCCTTCAGAATTATGAAAATAACCATATTTTTATTTAGTTTTGATTCTTTCATTTAGAAATATGAAAATAAGCATATTTTTATTTAGATTTGACTTTTTCGTTCAGAATTATGAAAATAAGCATATTTTTATTTAGTTTTGATTCTTTCACTTAGAAATATGAAAATAAGCATATTTTTAATTAGATTTTGACTTTTTCATTTTGAGATATGAAAATAAGCATATTTTTATTTAGATTTTGACTTTTTCTTTCGGGAATGTTAATATAAGCATATTTTTATTTAGATTTTGTCTTTTTCAATTAGAAATATGAAAAGACGCATATTTATGAAAATAAACATATTTTTATTTCGATTTTGTCATTTTCCTTTAGAAATATGAAAATAAGCATATTTTAATTTAGATTTTCATTTCCATTTAGAAATATGAAAATAAGCATATTTTTACATAGATCTTGAGTTTTTTATTCATAAATATGAAAATAAGCATATTTTTATTTATATTTTGATTTTATCATATAGAAATATGAAAATAAGCATATTTTTTTTTAGGTTTTGACATTTTCATTTATAAATATGAAAACAAGCATATTTTTATTTAGATTTTGACTTTTTCATTTAGAAATGTGAAAATAAGCATCTTTTTATTTAGATTTTGACGTTTTCATTTAGATATTAGAAAGTAAGCACATTTTTCTTTATATTTTGAATTTTTCATTTAGAAATATTAAAATACGCGTATTTTCATTAAGAATTTGATATTTCATTTGGAAATATGAAAATAAGCATATTTTTATTTAGATTTTTTTTGACTTTTTCTTTCAGAAATATTAAAATAAGCATATTTTTATTTAGATTTCGGCTTTTTCAGTTAGAAATATGAAAAGAAGCATATTTATGAAAATAAGCATATTTTTATTTCGATTTTGTCATTTTCCTTTACAAATATGAAAGTAATCATATTTTAATTTAGATTTTGATTTCCATTTAGAAATATGAAAATAAGCATATTTTTACATAGATCTTGAGTTTTTCATTCAGAAATATGAAAATAAGCATATTTTTATTTATATTTTGACTTTTTCTTTCAGGGATATTAATACAAGCATATTTTTATTTAGATTTTGACATTTTCATTTATAAATATGAAAATAAGCATATTTTTATTTAGATTTTGACTTTTTCATTTAGAAATGTGAAAATAAGCATATTTTTATTTAGATTTTGACTATTTCATTTCGAATTATGAAAATAAGGATAATTTTATTTAGGTTTTGACTTTTTCATTTTGAAATATGAAAATAAGCATATTTTTATTTGGATTTTGGCTTTTTCAATTAGAAATATGTAAAGAAGCATATTTATGAAAATAAGCATATCTTTATTTCGATTTTGTCATTTTCCTTTAGAAATGTGAAAATAAGCATATTTTAATTTAGATTTTGATTTCCATTTAGAAATATGAAAATAAGCATATTTTTACATAGATCTTGAGTTTTTCATAAAAAAAGATGAAAATAAGCATATTTTTATTTCTATTTTGATTTTTCATTTAGAAATATGAAAATAAGCATATTTTTATTTAGATTTTGACATTTTCATTTATAAATATGAAAATAAGCATATTTTTATTTAGATTTTGACTTTTTCATTTAGAAATGTGAAAATACGCATATTTTTATTTAGATTTTGACTATTTCATTTAGAATTATGAAAATAAGGATAATTTTATTTAGGTTTTGACGTTTTCATTTTGAAATATTAAAATAAGCATATTTTTATTTGGATTTTGGCTTTTTCAATTAGAAATATGTAAAGAAGCATATTTATGAAAATAAGCATATCTTTATTTCGATTTTGTCATTTTCCTTTAGAAATGTGAAAATAAGCATATTTTAATTTCGATTTTCATTTCCATTTAGAAATATGAAAATAAGCATATTTTTACATAGATCTTGAGTTTTTTATTCATAAATATGAAAATAAGCATATTTTTATTTATATTTTGATTTTATCATATAGAAATATGAAAATAAGCATATTTTTTTTTAGGTTTTGACATTTTCATTTATAAATATGAAAACAAGCATATTTTTATTTAGATTTTGACTTTTTCATTTAGAAATGTGAAAATAAGCATCTTTTTATTTAGATTTTGACGTTTTCATTTAGATATTAGAAAGTAAGCACATTTTTCTTTATATTTTGAATTTTTCATTTAGAAATATTAAAATACGCGTATTTTCATTAAGAATTTGATATTTCATTTGGAAATATGAAAATAAGCATATTTTTATTTAGATTTTTTTTGACTTTTTCTTTCAGAAATATTAAAATAAGCATATTTTTATTTAGATTTCGGCTTTTTCAGTTAGAAATATGAAAAGAAGCATATTTATGAAAATAAGCATATTTTTATTTCGATTTTGTCATTTTCCTTTACAAATATGAAAGTAATCATATTTTAATTTAGATTTTGATTTCCATTTAGAAATATGAAAATAAGCATATTTTTACATAGATCTTGAGTTTTTCATTCAGAAATATGAAAATAAGCATATTTTTATTTATATTTTGACTTTTTCTTTCAGGGATATTAATACAAGCATATTTTTATTTAGATTTTGACATTTTCATTTATAAATATGAAAATAAGCATATTTTTATTTAGATTTTGACTTTTTCATTTAGAAATGTGAAAATAAGCATATTTTTATTTAGATTTTGACTATTTCATTTCGAATTATGAAAATAAGGATAATTTTATTTAGGTTTTGACTTTTTCATTTTGAAATATGAAAATAAGCATATTTTTATTTGGATTTTGGCTTTTTCAATTAGAAATATGTAAAGAAGCATATTTATGAAAATAAGCATATCTTTATTTCGATTTTGTCATTTTCCTTTAGAAATGTGAAAATAAGCATATTTTAATTTAGATTTTGATTTCCATTTAGAAATATGAAAATAAGCATATTTTTACATAGATCTTGAGTTTTTCATAAAAAAAGATGAAAATAAGCATATTTTTATTTCTATTTTGATTTTTCATTTAGAAATATGAAAATAAGCATATTTTTATTTAGATTTTGACATTTTCATTTATAAATATGAAAATAAGCATATTTTTATTTAGATTTTGACTTTTTCATTTAGAAATGTGAAAATACGCATATTTTTATTTAGATTTTGACTATTTCATTTAGAATTATGAAAATAAGGATAATTTTATTTAGGTTTTGACGTTTTCATTTTGAAATATTAAAATAAGCATATTTTTATTTGGATTTTGGCTTTTTCAATTAGAAATATGTAAAGAAGCATATTTATGAAAATAAGCATATCTTTATTTCGATTTTGTCATTTTCCTTTAGAAATGTGAAAATAAGCATATTTTAATTTCGATTTTCATTTCCATTTAGAAATATGAAAATAAGCATATTTTTACATAGATCTTGAGTTTTTTATTCATAAATATGAAAATAAGCATATTTTTATTTATATTTTGATTTTATCATATAGAAATATGAAAATAAGCATATTTTTTTTTAGGTTTTGACATTTTCATTTATAAATATGAAAACAAGCATATTTTTATTTAGATTTTGACTTTTTCATTTAGAAATGTGAAAATAAGCATCTTTTTATTTAGATTTTGACGTTTTCATTTAGATATTAGAAAGTAAGCACATTTTTCTTTATATTTTGAATTTTTCATTTAGAAATATTAAAATACGCGTATTTTCATTAAGAATTTGATATTTCATTTGGAAATATGAAAATAAGCATATTTTTATTTAGATTTTTTTTGACTTTTTCTTTCAGAAATATTAAAATAAGCATATTTTTATTTAGATTTCGGCTTTTTCAGTTAGAAATATGAAAAGAAGCATATTTATGAAAATAAGCATATTTTTATTTCGATTTTGTCATTTTCCTTTACAAATATGAAAGTAATCATATTTTAATTTAGATTTTGATTTCCATTTAGAAATATGAAAATAAGCATATTTTTACATAGATCTTGAGTTTTTCATTCAGAAATATGAAAATAAGCATATTTTTATTTATATTTTGACTTTTTCTTTCAGGGATATTAATACAAGCATATTTTTATTTAGATTTTGACATTTTCATTTATAAATATGAAAATAAGCATATTTTTATTTAGATTTTGACTTTTTCATTTAGAAATGTGAAAATAAGCATATTTTTATTTAGATTTTGACTATTTCATTTCGAATTATGAAAATAAGGATAATTTTATTTAGGTTTTGACTTTTTCATTTTGAAATATGAAAATAAGCATATTTTTATTTGGATTTTGGCTTTTTCAATTAGAAATATGTAAAGAAGCATATTTATGAAAATAAGCATATCTTTATTTCGATTTTGTCATTTTCCTTTAGAAATGTGAAAATAAGCATATTTTAATTTAGATTTTGATTTCCATTTAGAAATATGAAAATAAGCATATTTTTACATAGATCTTGAGTTTTTCATAAAAAAAGATGAAAATAAGCATATTTTTATTTCTATTTTGATTTTTCATTTAGAAATATGAAAATAAGCATATTTTTATTTAGATTTTGACATTTTCATTTATAAATATGAAAATAAGCATATTTTTATTTAGATTTTGACTTTTTCATTTAGAAATGTGAAAATACGCATATTTTTATTTAGATTTTGACTATTTCATTTAGAATTATGAAAATAAGGATAATTTTATTTAGGTTTTGACGTTTTCATTTTGAAATATTAAAATAAGCATATTTTTATTTGGATTTTGGCTTTTTCAATTAGAAATATGTAAAGAAGCATATTTATGAAAATAAGCATATCTTTATTTCGATTTTGTCATTTTCCTTTAGAAATGTGAAAATAAGCATATTTTAATTTCGATTTTCATTTCCATTTAGAAATATGAAAATAAGCATATTTTTACATAGATCTTGAGTTTTTTATTCATAAATATGAAAATAAGCATATTTTTATTTATATTTTGATTTTATCATATAGAAATATGAAAATAAGCATATTTTTTTTTAGGTTTTGACATTTTCATTTATAAATATGAAAACAAGCATATTTTTATTTAGATTTTGACTTTTTCATTTAGAAATGTGAAAATAAGCATCTTTTTATTTAGATTTTGACGTTTTCATTTAGATATTAGAAAGTAAGCACATTTTTCTTTATATTTTGAATTTTTCATTTAGAAATATTAAAATACGCGTATTTTCATTAAGAATTTGATATTTCATTTGGAAATATGAAAATAAGCATATTTTTATTTAGATTTTTTTTGACTTTTTCTTTCAGAAATATTAAAATAAGCATATTTTTATTTAGATTTCGGCTTTTTCAGTTAGAAATATGAAAAGAAGCATATTTATGAAAATAAGCATATTTTTATTTCGATTTTGTCATTTTCCTTTACAAATATGAAAGTAATCATATTTTAATTTAGATTTTGATTTCCATTTAGAAATATGAAAATAAGCATATTTTTACATAGATCTTGAGTTTTTCATTCAGAAATATGAAAATAAGCATATTTTTATTTATATTTTGACTTTTTCTTTCAGGGATATTAATACAAGCATATTTTTATTTAGATTTTGACATTTTCATTTATAAATATGAAAATAAGCATATTTTTATTTAGATTTTGACTTTTTCATTTAGAAATGTGAAAATAAGCATATTTTTATTTAGATTTTGACTATTTCATTTCGAATTATGAAAATAAGGATAATTTTATTTAGGTTTTGACTTTTTCATTTTGAAATATGAAAATAAGCATATTTTTATTTGGATTTTGGCTTTTTCAATTAGAAATATGTAAAGAAGCATATTTATGAAAATAAGCATATCTTTATTTCGATTTTGTCATTTTCCTTTAGAAATGTGAAAATAAGCATATTTTAATTTAGATTTTGATTTCCATTTAGAAATATGAAAATAAGCATATTTTTACATAGATCTTGAGTTTTTCATAAAAAAAGATGAAAATAAGCATATTTTTATTTCTATTTTGATTTTTCATTTAGAAATATGAAAATAAGCATATTTTTATTTAGATTTTGACATTTTCATTTATAAATATGAAAATAAGCATATTTTTATTTAGATTTTGACTTTTTCATTTAGAAATGTGAAAATACGCATATTTTTATTTAGATTTTGACTATTTCATTTAGAATTATGAAAATAAGGATAATTTTATTTAGGTTTTGACGTTTTCATTTTGAAATATTAAAATAAGCATATTTTTATTTGGATTTTGGCTTTTTCAATTAGAAATATGTAAAGAAGCATATTTATGAAAATAAGCATATCTTTATTTCGATTTTGTCATTTTCCTTTAGAAATGTGAAAATAAGCATATTTTAATTTCGATTTTCATTTCCATTTAGAAATATGAAAATAAGCATATTTTTACATAGATCTTGAGTTTTTTATTCATAAATATGAAAATAAGCATATTTTTATTTATATTTTGATTTTATCATATAGAAATATGAAAATAAGCATATTTTTTTTTAGGTTTTGACATTTTCATTTATAAATATGAAAACAAGCATATTTTTATTTAGATTTTGACTTTTTCATTTAGAAATGTGAAAATAAGCATCTTTTTATTTAGATTTTGACGTTTTCATTTAGATATTAGAAAGTAAGCACATTTTTCTTTATATTTTGAATTTTTCATTTAGAAATATTAAAATACGCGTATGTTCATTAAGAATTTGATATTTCATTTGGAAATATGAAAATAAGCATATTTTTATTTAGATTTTTTTTGACTTTTTCTTTCAGAAATATTAAAATAAGCATATTTTTATTTAGATTTCGGCTTTTTCAGTTAGAAATATGAAAAGAAGCATATTTATGAAAATAAGCATATTTTTATTTCGATTTTGTCATTTTCCTTTACAAATATGAAAGTAATCATATTTTAATTTAGATTTTGATTTCCATTTAGAAATATGAAAATAAGCATATTTTTACATAGATCTTGAGTTTTTCATTCAGAAATATGAAAATAAGCATATTTTTATTTATATTTTGACTTTTTCTTTCAGGGATATTAATACAAGCATATTTTTATTTAGATTTTGACATTTTCATTTATAAATATGAAAATAAGCATATTTTTATTTAGATTTTGACTTTTTCATTTAGAAATGTGAAAATAAGCATATTTTTATTTAGATTTTGACTATTTCATTTCGAATTATGAAAATAAGGATAATTTTATTTAGGTTTTGACTTTTTCATTTTGAAATATGAAAATAAGCATATTTTTATTTGGATTTTGGCTTTTTCAATTAGAAATATGTAAAGAAGCATATTTATGAAAATAAGCATATCTTTATTTCGATTTTGTCATTTTCCTTTAGAAATGTGAAAATAAGCATATTTTAATTTAGATTTTGATTTCCATTTAGAAATATGAAAATAAGCATATTTTTACATAGATCTTGAGTTTTTCATAAAAAAAGATGAAAATAAGCATATTTTTATTTCTATTTTGATTTTTCATTTAGAAATATGAAAATAAGCATATTTTTATTTAGATTTTGACATTTTCATTTATAAATATGAAAATAAGCATATTTTTATTTAGATTTTGACTTTTTCATTTAGAAATGTGAAAATACGCATATTTTTATTTAGATTTTGACTATTTCATTTAGAATTATGAAAATAAGGATAATTTTATTTAGGTTTTGACGTTTTCATTTTGAAATATTAAAATAAGCATATTTTTATTTGGATTTTGGCTTTTTCAATTAGAAATATGTAAAGAAGCATATTTATGAAAATAAGCATATCTTTATTTCGATTTTGTCATTTTCCTTTAGAAATGTGAAAATAAGCATATTTTAATTTCGATTTTCATTTCCATTTAGAAATATGAAAATAAGCATATTTTTACATAGATCTTGAGTTTTTTATTCATAAATATGAAAATAAGCATATTTTTATTTATATTTTGATTTTATCATATAGAAATATGAAAATAAGCATATTTTTTTTTAGGTTTTGACATTTTCATTTATAAATATGAAAACAAGCATATTTTTATTTAGATTTTGACTTTTTCATTTAGAAATGTGAAAATAAGCATCTTTTTATTTAGATTTTGACGTTTTCATTTAGATATTAGAAAGTAAGCACATTTTTCTTTATATTTTGAATTTTTCATTTAGAAATATTAAAATACGCGTATTTTCATTAAGAATTTGATATTTCATTTGGAAATATGAAAATAAGCATATTTTTATTTAGATTTTTTTTGACTTTTTCTTTCAGAAATATTAAAATAAGCATATTTTTATTTAGATTTCGGCTTTTTCAGTTAGAAATATGAAAAGAAGCATATTTATGAAAATAAGCATATTTTTATTTCGATTTGACTTTTTCGTTCAGAATTATGAAAATAAGCATATTTTTATTTAGTTTTGATTCTTTCACGTAGAAATATGAAAATAAGCATATTTTTAATTAGATATTGACTTTTTCATTTTGAGATATGAAAATAAGCATATTTTTATTTAGATTTTGGCTTTTTCAATTAGAAATTTGAAAAGAAGTATATTTATGAAAATAAGCATATTCTTATTTCGATTTTGTCATTTTCCTTTAGAAATATGAAAATAAGCATATTTTAATTTAGATTTTCATTTCCATTTGGAAATATGAAAATAAGCTTATTTTTACATAGATCTTGAGTTTTTCAATCAGAAATATGAAAATATGCATGTTTTTATTTATATTTTGATTTTATCATTTAGAAATATGAAAATAAGCATATTTTTATTTAGATTTTGACATTTTCATTTAGAAATATGAAAATAAGCATATTTTTATTTAGATTTTGACTTTTTTATTTAGAAATATGAAAATAAGGATATTTTTATTTAGGTTTTGACTTTTTCATTTTGAAATATGAAAATAAGCATATTTTTATATAGATTTTGACTTTTTCTTTCAGGGATATTAATATAAGCATATTTTTATTTAGATTTTGGCTTTTTCAATTTGAAATATGAAAATAAGCATATTTATGAAAATAAGTATATTTTTATTTCGATTTTGTCATTTTCATTTGGAAATATGAAAATAAGCATATTTTAATTTAGATTTTGATTTCCATTTAGAAATATGAAAAGAAGCATATTTTTACATAGATCTTGAGTTTCTCATTCAGAAATATGAAAATAAGCATATTTTTAATTATATTTTGTTTTTTTTCATTTAGAAATATGAAAATAAGCATATTTTCATTCAGATTTTGACATTTTCATTTATAAATATGAAAAGAAGCATATTTTTATTTAGATTTTGAATTTATCATTTAGAAATATGAAAATAAACGAATTTTTATTTAGATTTTCCCTTTTTCATTTAGAAATGTGAAACTAAGCATATTTTTATTAAGAGTTTGACTTTTTCATTTAGAAATATGAAAATAAGCAAATTTAATTTAGATTTTGGCATTTTCCTTAAGTAATCTGAAAATAATCATATTTTTATTTAGATTTTGACACTTTCATTTAGATATGTGAAAATAAGCATATTTTTATTTAGATTTTGTCTGCTTCATTTAGAAATATGAAAATAAGCATATTTTCATTTAGATTTTGATTTTTGATTTCGAAATATGAAAATAAGCATATTTTTATTTAGATTTTGACGTTTTCATTTAGATATTAGAAAGTAAGCACATTTTTCTTTAGATTTTGAATTTTTCATTTAGAAATATTAAAATACGCGTATTTTCATTAAGAATTTGATATTTCATTTGGAAATATGAAAATAAGCATATTTTTATTTAGATTTTGACTTTTTCATTTGGAAATATGAAAATAAGCATATTTTTATTTAGATTTTGACTTTTTTTTCAGAAATATTAAAATAAGCATATTTTTATTTAGATTTTGACTTTTTCGTTCAGAATTATGAAAATAAGCATATTTTTATTTAGTTTGATTCTTTCATTTAGAAATATGAAAATCAGCATATTTTTATTTAGATTTTGATTTTTTAATTTCGAAATATGAAAATAAGGATATTTTTATTTAGGTTTTGACTTTTTCATTTTGAGATATGAAAATAAGCATATTTTTTATTTATATTTTGATTTTTTCATTTATAAATATGAAAATAAGCATATTTTTATTTAGATTTTGATATTTTCATTTATAAATATGAAAATAAGCATATTTTTATTTAGATTTTGACTTTTTCATTTAGAATTATGAAAATAAGGATAATTTTATTTAGGTTTTGACTTTTTCATTTTGAAATATGAAAATAAGCATATTTTTATTTGGATTTTGGCTTTTTCAATTAGAAATATGTAAAGAAGCATATTTATGAAAATAAGCATATCTTTATTTCGATTTTGTCATTTTCATTTAGAAATGTGAAAATAAGCATATTTTAATTTAGATTTTGATTTCCATTTAGAAATATGAAAATAAGCATATTTTTACATAGATCTTGAGTTTTTCATAAAAAAAGATGAAAATAAGCATATTTTTATTTATATTTTGATTTTTTCATTTAGAAATATGAAAATAAGCATATTTTTATTTAGATTTTGATATTTTCATTTATAAATATGAAAATAAGCATATTTTTATTTAGATTTTGACTTTTCATTTGGAAATATGAAAATAAGCATATTTTTATTTAGATTTCGGCTTTTCCATTTAGAAATATGAAAAGAAGCATATTTTTATTTAGATTTTGACTTTTTCATTTAGAATTATGAAAATAAGGATAATTTTATTTAGGTTTTGACTTTTTCATTTTGAAGTATGAAAATAAGCATATTTTTATTTGGATTTTGGCTTTTTCAATTAGAAATATGTAAAGAAGCATATTTATGAAAATAAGCATATCTTTATTTCGATTTTGTCATTTTCCTTTAGAAATGTGAAAATAAGCATATTTTAATTTAGATTTTGATTTCCATTTAGAAATATGAAAATAAGCATATTTTTACATAGATCTTGAGTTTTTCATAAAAAAAGATGAAAATAAGCATATTTTTATTTATATTTTGATTTTTTCATTTAGAAATATGAAAATAAGCATATTTTTATTTAGATTTTGATATTTTCATTTATAAATATGAAAATAAGCATATTTTTATTTAGATTTTGACTTTTCATTTGGAAATATGAAAATAAGCATATTTTTATTTAGATTTCGGCTTTTCCATTTAGAAATATGAAAAGAAGCATATTTTTATTTAGATTTTGACTTTTTTATTTCGAAATATGAAAATAAGCATATTTTTATTTAGATTTTGACGTTTTCATTTAGATATTAGAAAGTAAGCACATTTTTCTTTACATTTTGAATTTTTCATTTAGAAATATTAAAATACGCGTATTTTCATTAAGAATTTGACATTTCATTTGGAAATATGAAAATAAGCATATTTTTATTTAGATTTTTTTTACTTTTTCTTTCAGAAATATTAAAATAAGCATATTTTTATTTAGATTTCGGCTTTTTCAGTTAGAAATATGAAAAGAAGCATATTTATGAAAATAAGCATATTTTTATTTCGATTTTGTCATTTTCCTTTACAAATATGAAAATAATCATATTTTAATTTAGATTTTGATTTCCATTTAGAAATATGAAAATAAGCATATTTTTACATAGATCTTGAGTTTTTCATTCAGAAATATGAAAATAAGCATATTTTTATTTATATTTTGACTTTTTCTTTCAGGGATATTAATATAAGCATATTTTTATTTAGATTTTGACATTTTCATTTATAAATATGAAAATAAGCATATTTTTATTTAGATTTTGACTTTTTCATTTAGAAATGTGAAAATAAGTATATTTTTATTTAGATTTTGACTATTTCATTTCGAATTATGAAAATAAGGATAATTTTATTTAGGTTTTGACTTTTTCATTTTGAAATATGAAAATAAGCATATTTTTATTTGGATTTTGGCTTTTTCAATTAGAAATATGTAAAGAAGCATATTTATGAAAATAAGCATATCTTTATTTCGATTTTGTCATTTTCCTTTAGAAATCTGAAAATAAGCATATTTTAATTTAGATTTTCATTTCCATTTAGAAATATGAAAATAAGCATATTTTTACATAGATCTTGAGTTTTTCATAAAAAAAGATGAAAAAAAGCATATTTTTATTTAGATTTTGATTTTTCATTTGGAAATATGAATATAAGCATATTTTTATTTAGATTTTGACATTTTCATTTATAAATATGAAAATAAGCATATTTTTATTTAGATTTTGACTTTTCATTTGGAAATATGAAAATAAGCATATTTTTATTTAGATTTCGGCTTTTCCATTTAGAAATATGAAAAGAAGCATAATTTTATTTAGATTTTGACTTTTTTATTTCGAAATATGAAAATAAGCATATTTTTATTTAGATTTTGACTTTTTCTTTCAGAAATATTAAAAGAAGCATATTTTTATTTATATTTTGACTTTTTCGTTCAGAATTATGAAAATAAGCATATTTTTATTTAGTTTTGATTCTTTCATTTAGAAATATGAAAATAAGCATATTTTAATTTAGATTTTGACTATTTCATTTCGAAATATGAAAATAAGGATATTTTTATTTAGGTTTTGACTTTTTCATTTTGAGATATGAAAATAAGCATATTTTTATTTACATTTTGACTTTTTCTTTCAGGGATATTAATATAAGCATATTTTTATTTAGATTTTGGCTTTTTCAATTTGAAATATGAAAATAAGCATATTTATGAAAATAAGTATATTTTTATTTCGATTTTGTCATTTTCATTTGGAAATATGAAAATAAGCATATTTTAATTTAGATTTTGATTTCCATTTAGAAATATGAAAAGAAGCATATTTTTACATAGATCTTGAGTTTCTCATTCAGAAATATGAAAATAAGCATATTTTTAATTATATTTTGTTTTTTTCATTTAGAAATATGAAAATGAGCATATTTTCATTCAGATTTTGACATTTTCATTTATAAATATGAAAAGAAGCATATTTTTATTTAGATTTCGAATTTATCATTTAGAAATATGAAAATAAACGAATTTTTATTTAGATTTTCCCTTTTTCATTTAGACATGTGAAACTAAGCATATTTTTATTAAGAGTTTGACTTTTTCATTTAGAAATATGAAAATAGGCAAATTTAATTTAGATTTTGGCATTTTCCTTAAGTAATCTGAAAATAATCATATTTTTATTTAGATTTTGACACTTTCATTTAGATATGTGAAAATAAGCATATTTTTATTTAGATTTTGTCTGCTTCATTTAGAAATATGAAAATAAGCATATTTTCATTTAAATTTTGATTTTTGATTTATAAATATGAAAATATGCATATTTTTATTTAGATTTTGACGTTTTCATTTAGATATTAGAAAGTAAGCACATTTTTCTTTAGATTTTGAATTTTTCATTTAGAAATATTAAAATACGCGTATTTTCATTAAGAATTTGATATTTCATTTGGAAATATGAAAATAAGCATATTTTTATTTAGATTTTGACTTTTTCATTTGGAAATATGAAAATAAGCATATTTTTATTTAGATTTTGACTTTTTTTTCAGAAATATTAAAAAAAGCATATTTTTATTTAGATTTTGACTTTTTCGTTCAGAATTATGAAAATAAGCATATTTTTATTTAGTTTGATTCTTTCATTTAGAAATATGAAAATAAGCATATTTTTATTTAGATTTTGACATTTTCGTTCAGAATTATGAAAGTAAGCATATTTTTATTTAGTTTTGATTCTTTCATTTAGAAATATGAAAATAAGCATATTTTTATTTAGATTTTGATTTTTTAATTTCGAAATATGAAAATAAGGATATTTTTATTTAGGTTTTGACTTTTTCATTTTGAGATATGAAAATAAGCATATTTTTATTTAGATTTTGACTTTTTCTTTCGGGAATATTAATATAAGCATACTTTATTTAAAATTTGGATTTTTCAATTAGAAATATGAAAAGACGCGTATTTATGAAAATAAGCATATTTTTATTTCGATTTTGACCTTTTCCTTTAGAAATATGAAAATAAGCATATTTTAATTTAGATTTTCATTTCCATTTAGAAATATGAAAATAAGCATATTTTTACATGGATCTTTTACATGGATTTCTTTAGAAATATGAAAATACGCATATTTTTCTTTAGATTTTGATTTCATCATATAGAAATATGAAAATAAGCATATTTTTATTTAGATTTTGACATTTTCATTTATAAAAATGAAAATAAGCATTTTTTATTTAGATTTTGACTTTTTCATTTAGAAATGTGAAAATAAGCATATTTTTATTTAGATTTCGGCATTTCCATTTAGAAATATGAAAAGAAGCATATTTTTATTTAGATTTTGACTTTTTTATTTAGAAATATGAAAATAAGCATATTTTATTTAGATTTTGAATTTTCATTTCGAAATATGAAAATAAGGATATTTTTATTTAGGTTTTGACTTTTTCATTTTGAAATATGAAAATAAGCATATTTTTATTTAGATTTTGACTTTTTCTTTCAGGGATATTAATATAAGCTTATTTTTATTTAGATTTTGATATTTTCATTTATAAATATGAAAATTTTGAAAATGTGAAAATAAGCATATTTTTATTAAAGTGTGACTTTTCCATTTAGAAATATGATAATAAGCATATTTACATTTAGATTTTGACTTTTTCCTTTAGAAATATGGAAATAAGCATATTTTTCTTTAGATTTTCACTTTTTCATTTAGAAATATCAAAATAAGCATATTTCTATTTAGATTTTAATTTTTTCATTTAAAAATGTGAAAACAAGCGATTTTCATTAATATTTTGAAATTTTCGTTTAGAAATATGAAAATCAGCATATTTTTATTTCGATTTTGATGTTTTCATTCGGAAATGTGAAAACAAGCGTATTTTCATTAACATTTTGACATTTTCATTTAGGAATATGAAAATAAGCATATTTTTATATAGATTTTTCCTTTTTCATTCAGAAATATGAGAATAAGCGTATTACCTTAAGATTTGGACTTTTTCATTTAGAAATATGAAAATAAGCGTATTTTCATTTAGATTTTGTCTTTTTCATTTACAAATATGAAAATTAGCATATTTTTAATTAGATTTTGATTTTTTCATTTAGAAATATGAAAATAAGCATTTTTTCATTAAGATTTTGACTTTTTCCATTAGAAATATGAAAATAAGCATATTTTGATTTTGATTTTGACTTTTTCATATAGAAATATGAAAATAAGCATATTTTTCTTTAGATTTTGACTTTTCATTCAGAAATGTGAAAATAAGCGTATTTTCATTAAGATTTTGACTTTGTCATTTAGAAATATGAAAATAAGAATATTTTTATTTTGTTTTTGTCATTTTCATTTAGAAATGTGAAAATATGCATATTATTACTTAGATTTTGTCTTCTTCATTTAGAAATAGGAAAATAACCCTATTTTGATTTAGATTTTGACTTTTTTAATAGAAATATGAAAATAAGCATATTTTTATTTACATATTGATATTTCATTTAGAAAAATGAAAATAAGCATATTTTTATTTAGATTTTGTCTTCTTCGTTTAGAAATATGAAAATAAGCATATTTTTATTTAGATTTTGTCTTTTCATTCAGAAATATGAAATAAGCATATTTTTATTTAGATTTTGATTTTATCATATAGAAATATGAAAATAAGCATATTTTTATTTAGATTTTGACATTTTCATTTATAAAAATTAAAATAAGCATTTTTTATTTAGATTTTGACTTTTTCATTTAGAAATGTGAAAATAAGCATATTTTTATTTAGATTTCGGCATTTCCATTTAGAAATATGAAAAGAAGCATATTTTTATTTAGATTTTGACTTTTTTATTTAGAAATATGAAAATAAGCATATTTTTATTTAGATTTTCAATTTTCATTTCGAAATATGAAAATAATATATTTTTATTTAGGTTTTGACTTTTTCATTTTGAAATATGAAAATAAGCATATTTTTATTTAGATTTTGATTTTTCATTTAGAAAATAAGCATATTCATTTATAAATTTGAAAATAAGCATATTTTTATATAGATTTTGCCTCTTTCATTCAGAAATATCAGAATTTGAGTATTACATTAAGATTTGGACTTTTTCATTTAGAAATATGAAAATAAGCGTATTTTCATGAAGATTTTGACCTTTTCATTTACAAATGTGAAATTTAGCATATTTTTAATTAGATGTTGTGTTTTTGATTTAGAAATATGAAAATAAGCATATTTTCATTAAGATTTTGACTTTTTCATTTAGAAATATGAAAATAAGCATATTTTTATTTAGATTTTGACATTTTCATTTAGAAATGTGAAAATAAGCATATGTTTATTAAAGTGTGACTTTTCCATTTAGAAATATGATAATAAGCATATTTACATTTAGATTTTGACTTTTTCCTTTAGAAATATGAAAATAAGCATATTTTTACATAGATCTCTGAGTTTTTCATTCAGAAATATGAAAATCCGCGTATTTTCATTAAGAATTTGATTTTTTCATTTATAAATATGAAAATAAGGAAATTTTTATTTAGATTTTGGCATTTTCGTTCCCAAATATGAAAATTACCATATTTTTATTTAGACTTAGATTTTTTCATTTAGAAATATGAAAATAAGCATATTTTTCGTAGATTTTGAGTATTTCATTTAGAAATATGAAAATAAGCGTATTTTCATTTAGAATTTGACTTTTTCATTTAGAAATATGAAAATAAGCATATTTTCATTTAGAATGTTGAAGTTTTCATTTAGAAAGAAGAAAATAGGCATATTTTTATTAAGATACTGTGTTTTTCACTTAGATTTTGACTTTTTCATTTAGAAATATGAAAATTAGCATAAGTTTAATTAGATTTTGAGTGTTTCATTTAGAAATATGAAAATAAGTATATTTTTATTCAGATTTAAACTTTTTCATTTAGAAACATGAAAATAAGCATATTTTCATTAAGATTTGGACTTTTTCGTTTAGAAATATGGAAATAAGCATATTTTTCTTTAGATTTTAATTTTTTCATTTAAAAATGTGAAAACAAGCGATTTTCATTAATATTTTGAAATTTTAGTTTAGAAATATGAAAATCAGCATATTTTTATTTCGATTTTGATGTTTTCATTCGGAAATGTGAAAACAAGCGTATTTTCATTAACATTTTGACATTTTCATTTAGGAATATGAAAATAAGCATAATTTTATTTAGAGTTTGTCTTTTTCATTTAGAAACATGAAAATAAGCATATTTTTATTTAGATTTTCACTTTTTCATTTAGAAAATAAGCATATTCATTTATAAGTATGAAAATAAGCATATTTTTATATAGATTTTTCCTTTTTCATTCAGAAATATGAGAATAAGCGTATTACCTTAAGATTTGGACTTTTTCATTTAGAAATATGAAAATAAGCGTATTTTCATTTAGATTTTGACTTTTTCATTTACAAATATGAAAATTAGCATATTTTTAATTAGATTTTGATTTTTTCATTTAGAAATATGAAAATAAGCATATTTTCATTAAGATTTTGACTTTTTCCATTAGAAATATGAAAATAAGCATATTTTTATTTAGATTTTGACTTTTTCATTTAGAAATATGAAAATAAGCATATTTTTCTTTAGATTTTGACTTTTCATTCAGAAATGTGAAAATAAGCGTATTTTCATTAAGATTTTGACTTTGTCATTTAGAAATATGAAAATAAGAATATTTTTATTTTGTTTTTGTCATTTTCATTTAGAAATATGAAAATATGCATATTATTACTTAGATTTTGTCTTCTTCATTTAGAAATAGGAAAATAACCCTATTTTGATTTAGATTTTGACTTTTTTAATAGAAATATGAAAATAAGCATATTTTTATTTACATATTGATATTTCATTTAGAAAAATGAAAATAAGCATATTTTTATTTAGATTTTGTCTTCTTCGTTTAGAAATATGAAATTTAGCATATTTTTATTTAGATTTTGTCTTTTCATTCAGAAATATGAAAATATGCATATTTTTATTTAGATTTTGTCATTTATCTTTTGAAATATGAAAATAAGCATATTTTTATTTAGATTTTGATTTTACATTAGAAATATGAAAATAAGCAGATTTTTATTTTTATTTTGATATTTCATTTAGAAAAATGAAAATTAGGATATTTTTATTTAGATTTTGACTTTCTCATTTAGAAATATGAAAATAAGCATATTTTTATTTAGATTTTGTATTTTTCGTTTAGAAATATGAAAATAAGCATATTTTTACTTAGATTTTGACTTTATCATTTAGAAATATGGAAATAAGCATATTTTTATTTAGATTTTGATTTTTCATTTAGAAAATAAGCATATTCATTTATAAATTTGAAAATAAGCATGTTTTTATATAGATTTTGCCTCTTTCATTCAGAAATATCAGAATTTGAGTATTACATTAAGATTTGGACTTTTTCATTTAGAAATATGAAAATAAGCGTATTTTCATGAAGATTTTGACCTTTTCATTTACAAATGTGAAATTTAGCATATTTTTAATTAGATGTTGTGTTTTTGATTTAGAAATATGAAAATAAGCATATTTTCATTAAGATTTTGACTTTTTCATTTAGAAATATGAAAATAAGCATATTTTTATTTAGATTTTGACTTTTTCATTTAGAAATATGAAAATAAGCATATTTTTATTTAGATTTTGTCTTTCTCATTTAGAAACATGAAAATAAGCATATTTGGATTTAGATTTTGACTTTTACATTTAGAAAATAAGCATATTCATTTATAAATATGAAAATGAGCATATTTTTATATAGATTTTGCCTTTTTCATTCAGAAATATGAGAATAAGCGTATTACATTTAGATTTGGATTTTTCATTTAGAAATATGAAAATAAGCGTATTTTCATTAAGATTTTGACTTTTTCATTTAGAAATATGAAAATAAGCATATTTTTATTTAGATTTTGACTTTTTCATTTAGAAATATGAAAATAAGAATATTTTAATTATATTTTGACTTTTCATTCAGATATGTGAAAATAAGCGCATTTTCATTAAGATTTTGTCTTTTTCATTTAGAAATATGAAAATAAGCATATTTTTATTTTGTTTCTGAGTTTTTCATTAGAAATATGAAAATAAGCATATTTTTTATTTTGATATTGATATTTCATTTAGAAAAATGGAAATTATGATATTTTTATTTAGAATTGGATTTCTCATTTACAAATATGAAATTAAGCATATTTTTCTTTAGATTTTGATTTTCTCATTTAGAAAATAAGCATATTCATTTATAAATATGAAAATAATCATATTTTTATTTAGATTTTGCCTTTTTCATTTAGAAATATGAAAATAAGCATATTTTTATTTAGATTTTGACTTTTTCATTTAGAAATATGAAAATAATTATATTTTCATTAAGATTTTGACTTTTTCATTTAGAAATTTGAAAATAAGTATATTTTTATTTAGATTTTAACTTTTTCATTTAGAAATTTGAAAATAAGCATATTTTTATTTAGATTTTGACTTTTTCATGTAGAAATGTGATAACACGCGATTTTCATTAAGATTTTGACTTTTTCATTTAGAAATATGTAAATCAGCATATTTTTATTTCGATTTTCACGTTTTCATTCAGAAATGTGGAAACAAGCGTTTTTTCATTAACATTTTGACTTTTTCATTTAGAAATATGAAAATAAGCATATTTTTATTTAGAGTTTGTCTTTTTCATTTAGAAATATGAAAATAAGCATATTTTTACTTAGATTTTGCCTTTTTTCATTTAGAAATATGAAAATAAGCATATTTGTAATTACATTTTGTCGTTTTCATTTAGAAATAGGAAAAAAAGCATATTTTAATTCAGATTTTGTCTTTTTCATTCATAAATATGAATATAAGCATATTTCTATTTAGATTTTGACTTTGTCATTTAGAAAATATGCATATTCATTTATAAATTTGAAAATAAGCATATTTTTATATAGATTTTGCCTATTTCATTCAGAATATCAGAATTAGCGTATTACATTAAGATTTGGACTTTTTCATTTAGAAATATGAAAATAAGCGTATTTTTATGAAGATTTTGACTTTTTCATTTAGAAATATGCAATTTAGCATATTTTTAATTAGATGTTGGGTTTTTGATTTAGAAATATGAAAATAACCATATTTTTATTAAGATTTTGCCTTTTTCATTTATAAATATGAAAATAAGCATATTTATCTTTAGATTTTGACTTTTTCATTTAGAAATATGAAAATAAGCATAATTATATTTAGATTTTGTCTATCTCAGTTTGAAACATGAAAATAACCATATTTGTATTTAGATTTTGAATTTTTCATTTAGAAAATAAGCATATTCATTTATAAATATGAAAATAAGCATATTTTTATATAGATTTTGCCTTCTTCATTCAGAAATATGAGATAAAGCGTATTACATTAAGATTTGGACTTTTTCATTTAGAAATGTGAAAATAAGCGTATTTTCATTAAGATTTTGACTTTTTCATTTAGAAATATGAAAATAAGTATATTTTTATTTAGATTTTGTCTTTTTCATTTGGAAATATGAAAATAAGCATCTTCTTATTTAGATTTTGATTTTTCAATTAGAAATATGAAAATAAGCGTATTTTTATTTAAATTTTCTCTTCTCCATTTAGAAATATGAAAATAAACATATTTTTATATAGATTTTGACTTTTTCATTCAGAAATATGAAAATAAGCATATTTTTATTTAGATTTTGACTTGTTAATTTGCAAACATGCAATTAAGCATATTTTTAATTAGATTTTTACTTTTTCATTTAGAAATATGAAAATAAGCATATTTTAATTTAGATTTTGACTTTTTCATTTAGAAATATGAAAATAAGCATATTTTTATTTAGATTTTGATTTTACATTAGAAATATGAAAATAAGCAGATTTTTATTTTTATTTTGATATTTCATTTAGAAAAATGAAAATTAGGATATTTTTATTTAGATTTTGACTTTCTCATTTAGAAATATGAAAATAAGCATATTTTTATTTAGATTTTGTATTTTTCGTTTAGAAATATGAAAATAAGCATATTTTTATTTAGATTTTGACTTTATCATTTAGAAATATGAAAATAAGCATATTTTTATTTAGATTTTGACTTT
The DNA here is from genome assembly GCA_037127315.1 of Ascarosepion bandense. Taxonomy (NCBI): domain Eukaryota; kingdom Metazoa; phylum Mollusca; class Cephalopoda; order Sepiida; family Sepiidae; genus Ascarosepion; species Ascarosepion bandense. Next base: position 90,483 of record JBBBDQ010025396.1, read on the forward strand.
TTCATTTAGAAAATAAGCATATTCATTTATAAATTTGAAAATAAGCATGTTTTTATATAGATTTTGCCTCTTTCATTCAGAAATATCAGAATTTGAGTATTACATTAAGATTTGGACTTTTTCATTTAGAAATATGAAAATAAGCGTATTTTCATGAAGATTTTGACCTTTTCATTTACAAATGTGAAATTTAGCATATTTTTAATTAGATGTTGTGTTTTTGATTTAGAAATATGAAAATAAGCATATTTTCATTAAGATTTTGACTTTTTCATTTAGAAATATGAAAATAAGCATATTTTTATTTAGATTTTGACTTTTTCATTTAGAAATATGAAAATAAGCATATTTTTATTTAGATTTTGTCTTTCTCATTTAGAAACATGAAAATAAGCATATTTGGATTTATATTTTGACTTTTACATTTAGAAAATAAGCATATTCATTTATAAATATGAAAATGAGCCTATTTTTATATAAATTTTGCCTTTTTCATTCAGAAATATGAGAATAAGCGTATTACATTTAGATTTGGATTTTTCATTTAGAAATACGAAAATAAGCGTATTTTCATTAAGATTTTGACTTTTTCATTTAGAAATATTAAAATTAGCATATTTTTAATTAGATTTTGAGTTTTTCATTTAGAAATATGAAAATAAGCATATTTTCATTAAGATTTTGACATTTTCATTTAGAAATATGAAAATAAGCATATTTTTATTTAGATTTTGACTTTTTCATTTAGAAATATGAAAATAAGAATATTTTAATTATATTTTGACTTTTTATTCAGATATGTGAAAATAAGCGCATTTTCATTAAGATTTTGTCTTTTTCATCTAGAAATATGAAAATAAGCATATTTTTATTTTGTTTTTGAGTTTTTCATTAGAAATATGAAAATAAGCATATTTTTTATTTTGATATTAATATTTCATTTAGAAAAATGGAAATTATGATATTTTTATTTAGAATTGGATTTCTCATTTACAAATATGAAATTAAGCATATTTTTCTTTAGATTTTGATTTTCTCATTTAGAAAATAAGCATATTCATTTATAAATTTGAAAATAAGCATGTTTTTATATAGATTTTGCCTCTTTCATTCAGAAATATCAGAATTTGAGTATTACATTAAGATTTGGACTTTTTCATTTAGAAATATGAAAATAAGCGTATTTTCATGAAGATTTTGACCTTTTCATTTACAAATGTGAAATTTAGCATATTTTTAATTAGATGTTGTGTTTTTGATTTAGAAATATGAAAATAAGCATATTTTCATTAAGATTTTGACTTTTTCATTTAGAAATATGAAAATAAGCATATTTTTATTTAGATTTTGACTTTTTCATTTAGAAATATGAAAATAAGCATATTTTTATTTAGATTTTGTCTTTCTCATTTAGAAACATGAAAATAAGCATATTTGGATTTATATTTTGACTTTTACATTTAGAAAATAAGCATATTCATTTATAAATATGAAAATGAGCCTATTTTTATATAAATTTTGCCTTTTTCATTCAGAAATATGAGAATAAGCGTATTACATTTAGATTTGGATTTTTCATTTAGAAATATGAAAATAAGCGTATTTTCATTAAGATTTTGACTTTTTCATTTAGAAATATTAAAATTAGCATATTTTTAATTAGATTTTGAGTTTTTCATTTAGAAATATGAAAATAAGCATATTTTCATTAAGATTTTGACATTTTCATTTAGAAATATGAAAATAAGCATATTTTTATTTAGATTTTGACTTTTTCATTTAGAAATATGAAAATAAGAATATTTTAATTATATTTTGACTTTTTATTCAGATATGTGAAAATAAGCGCATTTTCATTAAGATTTTGTCTTTTTCATCTAGAAATATGAAAATAAGCATATTTTTATTTTGTTTTTGAGTTTTTCATTAGAAATATGAAAATAAGCATATTTTTTATTTTGATATTAATATTTCATTTAGAAAAATGGAAATTATGATATTTTTATTTAGAATTGGATTTCTCATTTACAAATATGAAATTAAGCATATTTTTCTTTAGATTTTGATTTTCTCATTTAGAAAATAAGCATATTCTTTTATAAATACGAAAATATCTATATTTTATTTCGATTTTGTTTTTTATTTAGAAACATGAAAATAAGCATATTTTTATTTAGATTTTGATTTTTCAATTAGAAATATGAAAATAAGCGTATTTTTATTTAGATTTTCTCTTCTCCATTTAGAAATATGAAAATAAACATATTTTTTATAGATTTTGACTTTTTCATTCAGAAATATGAAAATAAGCATATTTTTATTTAGATTTTGACTTTTTCATGTAGAAATGTGATAACACGCGATTTTCATTAAGATTTTGACTTTTTCATTTAGAAATATGTAAATCAGCATATTTTTATTTCGATTTTCACGTTTTCATTCAGAAATGTGGAAACAAGCGTTTTTTCATTAACATTTTGACTTTTTCATTTAGAAATATGAAAATAAGCATATTTTTATTTAGAGTTTGTCTTTTTCATTTAGAAATATGAAAATAAGCATATTTTTACTTAGATTTTGCCTTTTTTCATTTAGAAATATGAAAATAAGCATATTTGTAATTAGATTTTGTCTTTTTCATTTAGAAATAGGAAAAAAAGCATATTTTAATTCAGATTTTGTCTTTTTCATTCATAAATATGAAAATAAGCATATTTTTATTTAGATTTTGTCTTTCTCATTTAGAAACATGAATATAAGCATATTTTTATTTAGATTTTGACTTTGTCATTTAGAAAATATGCATATTCATTTATAAATTTGAAAATAAGCATATTTTTATATAGATTTTGCTTCTTTCATTCAGAAATATCAGAATTAGCGTATTACATTAAGATTTGGACTTTGTCATTTAGAAATATGAAAATAAGCGTATTTTTATGAAGATTTTGACTTTTTCATTTAGAAATATGCAATTTAGCATATTTTTAATTAGATGTTGGGTTTTTGATTTAGAAATATGAAAATAACCATATTTTCATTAAGATTTTGACTTTTTCATTTATAAATATGAAAATAAGCATATTTATCTTTAGATTTTGACTTTTTCATTTAGAAATATGAAAATAAGCATAATTATATTTAGATTTTGTCTATCTCAGTTAGAAACATGAAAATAACCATATTTGTATTTAGATTTTGACTTTTTCATTTAGAAAATAAGCATATTCATTTATAAATATGAAAATAAGCATATTTTTATATAGATTTTGCCTTCTTCATTCAGAAATATGAGATAAAGCGTATTACATTAAGATTTGGACTTCTTCATTTAGAAATGTGAAAATAAGCGTATTTTCATTAAGATTTTGACTTTTTCATTTAGAAATATGAAAATAAGTATATTTTTATTTAGATTTTGTCTCTTTCATTTAGAAATATGAAAATAAGTATCTTTTTATTTAGATTTTATCATTTTCCATTTAGAAATACGAAAATAGCTATATTTTATTTCGATTTTGTTTTTTTATTTAGAAATATGAAAATAAGCATATTTTTATTGAGATTTTGACTTTTTCATTTAGAAATATGAAAATAAGCGTATTTTTATTTAGATTTTCTCTTCTCCATTTAGAAATATGAAAATAAACATATTTTTTATAGATTTTGACTTTTTCATTCAGAAATATGAAAATAAGCATATTTTTATTTAGATTTTGACTTTTTCATTTGCAAACATGAAATTAAGCATATTTTTAATTAGATTTTTACTTTTTCATTTAGAAATATGAAAATAAGCATATTTTTATTTAGATTTTGACTTTTTCATTTAGAAATATGAAAATAAGCATATTTTTATTTAGATTTTGTCTTTCTCATTTAAAAACATGAAAATAAGCATATTTGGATTTAGATTTTGACTTTTACATTTAGAAAATAAGCATATTCATTTATAAATATGAAAATGAGCATATTTTTATATAGATTTTGCCTTTTTCATTCAGAAATATGAGAATAAGCGTATTACATTTAGATTTGGATTTTTCATTTAGAAATATTAAAATTAGCATATTTTTAATTAGATTTTGAGTTTTTCATTTAGAAATATGAAAATAAGCATATTTTTATTTAGATTTTGTCTTCTTCATTTAGAAATATGAAAATAAGCATATTTTATTTAGATTTTGTCTTTTCATTCAGAAATATGAAAATAAGCATATTTTATTTAGATTTTTACTGGTTCATTTAGAAATATGAAAATAAGCATATTTTTATTTAGATTTTGTCATTTTTCTTTTGAAATATGAAAATAAGCATATTTTTATTTAGATTTTGAGTTTTTCATTAGAAATCTGAAAATAAGCATATTTTTTATTTTGATATTGATATTTCATTTAGAAAAATGAAAATTACGATATTTTTATTTAGAATTGGATTTTTCATTCACAAACATGAAATTAAGCATATTTTTCTTTTGATTTTGATTTTTTCATTTAGTAAATAAGCATATTCATTTATAAATATGAAAATAAGCATATTTTTATTTAGATTTTGCCTTTTTCATTTATAAATATGAAAATAAGCATATTTTTATTTAGATTTTGACTTTTTCATTTAGAAATATGAAAATATTCATATTTTCATTAAGATTTTGACTTTTTCATTTAGAAATTTGAAAATAAGTAGATTTTTATTTAGATTTTGACTTTTTCATTTAGAAATGTGAAAACAAGCGATTTTCATTATGATTTTGACTTTTTCATTTATAAATATGAAAATAAGCATATTTTTATATAGATTTTGCCTTCTTCATTCAGAAATATGAGATAAAGCGTATTACATTAAGATTTGGACTTCTTCATTTAGAAATGTGAAAATAAGCGTATTTTCATTAAGATTTTGACTTTTTCATTTAGAAATATGAAAATAAGTATATTTTTATTTAGATTTTGTCTCTTTCATTTAGAAATATGAAAATAAGTATCTTTTTATTTAGATTTTATCATTTTCCATTTAGAAATACGAAAATAGCTTTATTTTTATTTCTATTTTGTTTTTTTATTTAGAAACATGAAAATAAGTATATTTTTATTTACATTTTGATTTTTCATTTAGAAATATAAAAATAAGCATATTTTTATTTAGATTTTCTCTTCTCCATTTAGAAATATGAAAATAAACATATTTTTATATAGATTTTGACTTTTTCATTCAGAAATATGAAAATAAGCATATTTTTATTTAGATTTTGACTTTTTAATTTGCAAACATGAAATTAAGCATATTTTTAATTAGATTTTTACTTTTTCATTTAGAAATATGAAAATAAGCATATTTTTATTTAGATTTTGACTTTTTCATTTAGAAATATGAAAATAAGCATATTTTTATTTAGATTTTGTCTTTCTCATTTAAAAACATGAAAATAAGCATATTTGGATTTAGATTTTGACTTTTACATTTAAAAAATAAGCATATTCATTTATAAATATGAAAATGAGCATATTTTTATATAGATTTTGCCTTTTTCATTCAGAAATATGAGAATAAGCGTATTACATTTAGATTTGGATTTTTCATTTAGAAATATGAAAATAAGCGTATTTTCATTAAGATTTTGACTTTTTCATTTAGAAATATTAAAATTAGCATATTTTTAATTAGATTTTGAGTTTTTCATTTAGAAATATGAAAATAATCATATTTTTTTTTAGATTTTGACTTTTCATTCAGAAATGTGAAAATAAGCGTATTTTCATTAAGATTTTGACTTTTTCATTTAGAAATATGAAAATAAGCATATTTTTTTTGTTTTTGCCTTATTTATTAGAAATATGAAAATAAGCATATTTTTATTTAGATTTTGATATTTCATTTAGAAATATGAAAATAAGCATATTTTATTTAGATTTTGTCTTTTCATTCAGAAATATGAAAATAAGCATATTTTTATTTAGATTTTTACTGGTTCATTTAGAAATATGAAAATAAGCATATTTTTATTTAGATTTTGTCATTTTTCTTTTGAAATATGAAAATAAGCATATTTTTATTTAGATTTTGAGTTTTTCATTAGAAATCTGAAAATAAGCATATTTTTTATTTTGATATTGATATTTCATTTAGAAAAATGAAAATTACGATATTTTTATTTAGAATTGGATTTCTCATTTACAAACATGAAATTAAGCATATTTTTCTTTTGATTTTGATTTTTTCATTTAGAAAATAAGCATATTCATTTATAAATATGAAAATAAGCATATATTTATTTAGATTTTGCCTTTTAAATTTATAAATATGAAAATAAGCATATTTTTATTTAGATTTTGACTTTTTCATTTAGAAATATGAAAATAATCATATTTTCATTAAGATTTTGACTTTTCATTTAGAAATTTGAAAATAGGTATATTTTTATTTAGATTTTAACTTTTTCATTTAGAAATTTGAAAATAAGCATATTTTTATTTAGATTTTGACTTTTTCATTTAGAAATGTGATAACAAGCGATTTTCATTAAGATTTTGACTTTTTCATTTAGAAATATGAAAATCAGCATATTTTTATTTCGATTTTCACGTTTTCATTCAGAAATGTAGAAACAAGCGTTTTTTCATTAACATTTTGACTTTCTCATTTAGAAATATGAAAATAAGCATATTTTTATTTAGAGTTTGTCTTTTTCATTTAGAAATATGAAAATAAGCATATTTTTATTTAGATTTTGACTTTTTAATTTGCAAACATGAAATTAAGCATATTTTTAATTAGATTTTTACTTTTTCATTTAGAAATATGAAAATAAGCATATTTTTATTTAGATTTTGACTTTTTCATTTAGAAATATGAAAATAAGCATATTTTTATTTAGATTTTGTCTTTCTCATTTAAAAACATGAAAATAAGCATATTTGGATTTAGATTTTGACTTTTACATTTAGAAAATAAGCATATTCATTTATAAATATGAAAATGAGCATATTTTTATATAGATTTTGCCTTTTTCATTCAGAAATATGAGAATAAGCGTATTACATTTAGATTTGGATTTTTCATTTAGAAATATGAAAATAAGCGTATTTTCATTAAGATTTTGACTTTTTCATTTAGAAATATTAAAATTAGCATATTTTTAATTAGATTTTGAGTTTTTCATTTAGAAATATGAAAATAATCATATTTTTTTTTAGATTTTGACTTTTCATTCAGAAATGTGAAAATAAGCGTATTTTCATTAAGATTTTGACTTTTTCATTTAGAAATATGAAAATAAGCATATTTTTTTTGTTTTTGACTTTTCATTTAGAAATTTGAAAATAGGTATATTTTTATTTAGATTTTAACTTTTTCATTTAGAAATTTGAAAATAAGCATATTTTTATTTAGATTTTGACTTTTTCATTTAGAAATGTGATAAGCGATTTTCATTAAGATTTTGACTTTTTCATTTAGAAATATGAAAATCAGCATATTTTTATTTCGATTTTCACGTTTTCATTCAGAAATGTAGAAACAAGCGTTTTTTCATTAACATTTTGACTTTCTCATTTAGAAATATGAAAATAAGCATATTTTTATTTAGAGTTTGTCTTTTTCATTTAGAAATATGAAAATAAGCATATTTTTACTTAGATTTTGCCTTTTTCATTTAGAAATATGAAAATAAACGTATTTGTAATTAGATTTTGTCTTTTTCATTTAGAAATAGGAAAAAAAGCATATTTTAATTCAGATTTTGTTTTTTTCATTCATAAATATGAAAATAAGCATATTTTTTTTAGATTTTGTCTTTCTCATTTAGAAACATGAAAATAAGCATATTTTTATTTAGATTTTGACTTTGTCATTTAGAAAATATGCATATTCATTTATAAATTTGAAAATAAGCATATTTTTATATAGATTGCGCCTCTTTCATTCAGAAATATCAGAATTAGCGTATTACATTAAGATTTGGACTTTTTCATTTAGAAATATGAAATTTAGCATATTTTTAATTAGATGTCGTGTTTTTGATTTAGAAATATGAAAATAAGCATATTTTCATTAAGATTTTGACTTTTTCATTTAGAAATATGAAAATAAGTATATTTTTATTTAGATTTTGACTTTTTCATTTAGAAATATGAAAATAAGCATATTTTTATTTAGATTTTGTCTTTCTCATATAAAAACATGAATATAAGCATATTTGGATTTAGATTTTGACTTTTACATTTAGAAAATCAGCATATTCATTTATAAATATGAGAATGAGCATATTTTCATATAGATTTTGCCTTTTTCATTCAGAAATATGAGAATAAGCGTATTACATTTAGATTTGATTTTTTCATTTAGAAATATTAAAATTAGCTTATTTTTAATTAGATTTTGTCTTCTTCATTTAGAAATACGAAAATAAGCATATTTTATTTCGATTTTGTCTTTTCATTCAGAAATATGAAAATAAGCATATTTTTATTTAGATTTTGTCATTTTTCTTTTGAAATATGAAAATAAGCATATTTTTATTTAGATTTTGAGTTTTTCATTAGAAATCTGAAAATAAGCATATTTTTTATTTTGATATTGATATTTCATTTAGAAAAATGAAAATTACGGTATTTTTATTTAGAATTGGATTTCTCATTTACAAACATGAAATTAAGCATATTTTTCTTTTGATTTTGATTTTTTCATTTAGAAAATAAGCATATTCATTTATAAATATGAAAATAAGCATATATTTATTTAGATTTTGCCTTTTAAATTTATAAATATGAAAATAAGCATATTTTTATTTAGATTTTGACTTTTTCATTTAGAAATATGAAAATAATCATATTTTCATTAAGATTTTGACTTTTCATTTAGAAATTTGAAAATAGGTATATTTTTATTTAGATTTTAACTTTTTCATTTAGAAATTTGAAAATAAGCATATTTTTATTTAGATTTTGACTTTTTCATTTAGAAATGTGATAACAAGCGATTTTCATTAAGATTTTGACTTTTTCATTTAGAAATATGAAAATCAGCATATTTTTATTTCGATTTTCACGTTTTCATTCAGAAATGTAGAAACAAGCGTTTTTTCATTAACATTTTGACTTTCTCATTTAGAAATATGAAAATAAGCATATTTTTATTTAGAGTTTGTCTTTTTCATTTAGAAATATGAAAATAAGCATATTTTTACTTAGATTTTGCCTTTTTCATTTAGAAATATGAAAATAAACGTATTTGTAATTAGATTTTGTCTTTTTCATTTAGAAATAGGAAAAAAAAGCATATTTTAATTCAGATTTTGTTTTTTTCATTCATAAATATGAAAATAAGCATATTTTTTAGATTTTGTCTTTCTCATTTAGAAACATGAAAATAAGCATATTTTTATTTAGATTTTGACTTTGTCATTTAGAAAATATGCATATTCATTTATAAATTTGAAAATAAGCATATTTTTATATAGATTGCGCCTCTTTCATTCAGAAATATCAGAATTAGCGTATTACATTAAGATTTGGACTTTTTCATTTAGAAATATGAAATTTAGCATATTTTTAATTAGATGTCGTGTTTTTGATTTAGAAATATGAAAATAAGCATATTTTCATTAAGATTTTGACTTTTTCATTTAGAAATATGAAAATAAGTATATTTTTATTTAGATTTTGACTTTTTCATTTAGAAATATGAAAATAAGCATATTTTTATTTAGATTTTGTCTTTCTCATATAAAAACATGAATATAAGCATATTTGGATTTAGATTTTGACTTTTACATTTAGAAAATCAGCATATTCATTTATAAATATGAGAATGAGCATATTTTCATATAGATTTTGCCTTTTTCATTCAGAAATATGAGAATAAGCGTATTACATTTAGATTTGATTTTTTCATTTAGAAATATTAAAATTAGCTTATTTTTAATTAGATTTTGTCTTCTTCATTTAGAAATACGAAAATAAGCATATTTTATTTCGATTTTGTCTTTTCATTCAGAAATATGAAAATAAGCATATTTTTATTTAGATTTTGTCATTTTTCTTTTGAAATATGAAAATAAGCATATTTTTATTTAGATTTTGAGTTTTTCATTAGAAATCTGAAAATAAGCATATTTTTTATTTTGATATTGATATTTCATTTAGAAAAATGAAAATTACGGTATTTTTATTTAGAATTGGATTTCTCATTTACAAACATGAAATTAAGCATATTTTTCTTTTGATTTTGATTTTTTCATTTAGAAAATAAGCATATTCATTTATAAATATGAAAATAAGCATATATTTATTTAGATTTTGCCTTTTAAATTTATAAATATGAAAATAAGCATATTTTTATTTAGATTTTGACTTTTTCATTTAGAAATATGAAAATAATCATATTTTCATTAAGATTTTGACTTTTCATTTAGAAATTTGAAAATAGGTATATTTTTATTTAGATTTTAACTTTTTCATTTAGAAATTTGAAAATAAGCATATTTTTATTTAGATTTTGACTTTTTCATTTAGAAATGTGATAACAAGCGATTTTCATTAAGATTTTGACTTTTTCATTTAGAAATATGAAAATCAGCATATTTTTATTTCGATTTTCACGTTTTCATTCAGAAATGTAGAAACAAGCGTTTTTTCATTAACATTTTGACTTTTTCATTTAGAAATATGAAAATAAGCATATTTTTATTTAGAGTTTGTCTTTTTCATTTAGAAATATGAAAATAAGCATATTTTTATTTAGATTTTGACTTTTTAATTTGCAAACATGAAATTAAACATATTTTTAATTAGATTTTTACTTTTTCATTTAGAAATATGAAAATAAACATATTTTTATTTAGATTTTGACTTTTTCATTTAGAAATATGAAAATAAGCATATTTTTATTTAGATTTTGTCTTTCTCATTTAAAAACATGAAAATAAGCATATTTGGATTTAGATTTTGACTTTTACATTTAGAAAATAAGCATATTCATTTATAAATATGAAAATGAGCATATTTTTATATAGATTTTGCCATTTTCATTCAGAAATATGAGAATAAGCGTATTACATTTAGATTTGGATTTTTCATTTAGAAATATGAAAATAAGCGTATTTTCATTAAGATTTTGACTTTTTCATTTAGAAATATTAAAATTAGCATATTTTTAATTAGATTTTGAGTTTTTCATTTAGAAATATGAAAATAATCATATTTTTTTTTAGATTTTGACTTTTCATTCAGAAATGTGAAAATAAGCGTATTTTCATTAAGATTTTGACTTTTTCATTTAGAAATATGAAAATAAGCATATTTTTTTTGTTTTTGACTTATTTATTAGAAATATGAAAATAAGCATATTTTTATTTAGATTTTGATATTTCATTTAGAAATATGAAAATAAGCATTTAGATTTTGTCTTTTCATTCAGAAATATGAAAATAAGCATATTTTTATTTAGATTTTTACTGGTTCATTTAGAAATATGAAAATAAGCATATTTTTATTTAGATTTTGTCATTTTTCTTTTGAAATATGAAAATAAGCATATTTTTATTTAGATTTTGAGTTTTTCATTAGAAATCTGAAAATAAGCATATTTTTTATTTTGATATTGATATTTCATTTAGAAAAATGAAAATTACGATATTTTTATTTAGAATTGGATTTCTCATTTACAAACATGAAATTAAGCATATTTTTCTTTTGATTTTGATTTTTTCATTTAGAAAATAAGCATATTCATTTATAAATATGAAAATAAGCATATATTTATTTAGATTTTGCCTTTTAAATTTATAAATATGAAAATAAGCATATTTTTATTTAGATTTTGACTTTTTCATTTAGAAATATGAAAATAATCATATTTTCATTAAGATTTTGACTTTTCATTTAGAAATTTGAAAATAGGTATATTTTTATTTAGATTTTAACTTTTTCATTTAGAAATTTGAAAATAAGTATATTTTTATTTAGATTTTGACTTTTTCATTTAGAAATGTGATAACAAGCGATTTTCATTAAGATTTTGACTTTTTCATTTAGAAATATGAAAATCAGCATATTTTTATTTCGATTTTCACGTTTTCATTCAGAAATGTAGAAACAAGCGTTTTTTCATTAACATTTTGACTTTTTCATTTAGAAATATGAAAATAAGCATATTTTTATTTAGAGTTTGTCTTTTTCATTTAGAAATATGAAAATAAGCATATTTTTATTTAGATTTTGACTTTTTAATTTGCAAACATGAAATTAAACATATTTTTAATTAGATTTTTACTTTTTCATTTAGAAATATGAAAATAAGCATATTTTTATTTAGATTTTGACTTTTTCATTTAGAAATATGAAAATAAGCATATTTTTATTTAGATTTTGTCTTTCTCATTTAAAAACATGAAAATAAGCATATTTGGATTTAGATTTTGACTTTTACATTTAGAAAATAAGCATATTCATTTATAAATATGAAAATGAGCATATTTTTATATAGATTTTGCCATTTTCATTCAGAAATATGAGAATAAGCGTATTACATTTAGATTTGGATTTTTCATTTAGAAATATGAAAATAAGCGTATTTTCATTAAGATTTTGACTTTTTCATTTAGAAATATTAAAATTAGCATATTTTTAATTAGATTTTGAGTTTTTCATTTAGAAATATGAAAATAATCATATTTTTTTTAGATTTTGACTTTTCATTCAGAAATGTGAAAATAAGCGTATTTTCATTAAGATTTTGACTTTTTCATTTAGAAATATGAAAATAAGCATATTTTTTTTGTTTTTGACTTATTTATTAGAAATATGAAAATAAGCATATTTTTATTTAGATTTTGATATTTCATTTAGAAATATGAAAATAAGCATATTTTATTTAGATTTTGTCTTTTCATTCAGAAATATGAAAATAAGCATATTTTTATTTAGATTTTTACTGGTTCATTTAGAAATATGAAAATAAGCATATTTTTATTTAGATTTTGTCATTTTTCTTTTGAAATATGAAAATAAGCATATTTTTATTTAGATTTTGAGTTTTTCATTAGAAATCTGAAAATAAGCATATTTTTTATTTTGATATTGATATTTCATTTAGAAAAATGAAAATTACGATATTTTTATTTAGAATTGGATTTCTCATTTACAAACATGAAATTAAGCATATTTTTCTTTTGATTTTGATTTTTTCATTTAGAAAATAAGCATATTCATTTATAAATATGAAAATAAGCATATATTTATATAGATTTTGCCTTTTAAATTTATAAATATGAAAATAAGCATATTTTTATTTAGATTTTGACTTTTTCATTTAGAAATATGAAAATAATCATATTTTCATTAAGATTTTGACTTTTCATTTAGAAATTTGAAAATAGGTATATTTTTATTTAGATTTTAACTTTTTCATTTAGAAATTTGAAAATAAGCATATTTTTATTTAGATTTTGACTTTTTCATTTAGAAATGTGATAACAAGCGATTTTCATTATGATTTTGACTTTTTCATTTAGAAATATGAAAATCAGCATATTTTTATTTCGATTTTCACGTTTTCATTCAGAAATGTAGAAACAAGCGTTTTTTCATTAACATTTTGACTTTTTCATTTAGAAATATGAAAATAAGCATATTTTTATTTAGAGTTTGTCTTTTTCATTTAGAAATATGAAAATAAGCATATTTTTATTTAGATTTTGACTTTTTAATTTGCAAACATGAAATTAAGCATATTTTTAATTAGATTTTTACTTTTTCATTTAGAAATATGAAAATAAGCATATTTTTATTTAGATTTTGACTTTTTCATTTAGAAATATGAAAATAAGCATATTTTTATTTAGATTTTGTCTTTCTCATTTAAAAACATGAAAATAAGCATATTTGGATTTAGATTTTGACTTTTACATTTAGAAAATAAGCATATTCATTTATAAATATGAAAATGAGCATATTTTTATATAGATTTTGCCTTTTTCATTCAGAAATATGAGAATAAGCGTATTACATTTAGATTTGGATTTTTCATTTACAAATATGAAAATAAGCGTATTTTCATTAAGATTTTGACTTTTTCATTTAGAAATATTAAAATTAGCATATTTTTAATTAGATTTTGAGTTTTTCATTTAGAAATATGAAAATAATCATATTTTTTTTTAGATTTTGACTTTTCATTCAGAAATGTGAAAATAAGCGTATTTTCATTAAGATTTTGACTTTTTCATTTAGAAATATGAAAATAAGCATATTTTTTTTGTTTTTGCCTTATTTATTAGAAATATGAAAATAAGCATATTTTTATTTAGATTTTGATATTTCATTTAGAAATATGAAAATAAGCATATTTTATTTAGATTTTGTCTTTTCATTCAGAAATATGAAAATAAGCATATTTTTATTTAGATTTTTACTGGTTCATTTAGAAATATGAAAATAAGCATATTTTTATTTAGATTTTGTCATTTTTCTTTTGAAATATGAAAATAAGCATATTTTTATTTAGATTTTGAGTTTTTCATTAGAAATCTGAAAATAAGCATATTTTTTATTTTGATATTGATATTTCATTTAGAAAAATGAAAATTACGATATTTTTATTTAGAATTGGATTTCTCATTTACAAACATGAAATTAAGCATATTTTTCTTTTGATTTTGATTTTTTCATTTAGAAAATAAGCATATTCATTTATAAATATGAAAATAAGCATATATTTATTTAGATTTTGCCTTTTAAATTTATAAATATGAAAATAAGCATATTTTTATTTAGATTTTGACTTTTTCATTTAGAAATATGAAAATAATCATATTTTCATTAAGATTTTGACTTTTCATTTAGAAATTTGAAAATAGGTATATTTTTATTTAGATTTTAACTTTTTCATTTAGAAATTTGAAAATAAGCATATTTTTATTTAGATTTTGACTTTTTCATTTAGAAATGTGATAACAAGCGATTTTCATTATGATTTTGACTTTTTCATTTAGAAATATGAAAATCAGCATATTTTTATTTCGATTTTCACGTTTTCATTCAGAAATGTAGAAACAAGCGTTTTTTCATTAACATTTTGACTTTTTCATTTAGAAATATGAAAATAAGCATATTTTTATTTAGAGTTTGTCTTTTTCATTTAGAAATATGAAAATAAGCATATTTTTATTTAGATTTTGACTTTTTAATTTGCAAACATGAAATTAAGCATATTTTTAATTAGATTTTTACTTTTTCATTTAGAAATATGAAAATAAGCATATTTTTATTTAGATTTTGACTTTTTCATTTAGAAATATGAAAATAAGCATATTTTTATTTAGATTTTGTCTTTCTCATTTAAAAACATGAAAATAAGCATATTTGGATTTAGATTTTGACTTTTACATTTAGAAAATAAGCATATTCATTTATAAATATGAAAATGAGCATATTTTTATATAGATTTTGCCTTTTTCATTCAGAAATATGAGAATAAGCGTATTACATTTAGATTTGGATTTTTCATTTAGAAATACGAAAATAAGCGTATTTTCATTAAGATTTTGACTTTTTCATTTAGAAATATTAAAATTAGCATATTTTTAATTAGATTTTGAGTTTTTCATTTAGAAATATGAAAATAATCATATTTTTTTTAGATTTTGACTTTTCATTCAGAAATGTGAAAATAAGCGTATTTTCATTAAGATTTTGACTTTTTCATTTAGAAATATGAAAATAAGCATATTTTTTTTGTTTTTGACTTATTTATTAGAAATATGAAAATAAGCATATTTTTATTTAGATTTTGATATTTCATTTAGAAATATGAAAATAAGCATATTTTATTTAGATTTTGTCTTTTCATTCAGAAATATGAAAATAAGCATATTTTTATTTAGATTTTTACTGGTTCATTTAGAAATATGAAAATAAGCATATTTTTATTTAGATTTTGTCATTTTTCTTTTGAAATATGAAAATAAGCATATTTTTATTTAGATTTTGAGTTTTTCATTAGAAATCTGAAAATAAGCATATTTTTTATTTTGATATTGTTATTTCATTTAGAAAAATGAAAATTACGATATTTTTATTTAGAATTGGATTTCTCATTTACAAACATGAAATTAAGCATATTTTTCTTTTGATTTTGATTTTTTCATTTAGAAAAAAGCATATTCATTTATAAATATGAAAATAAGCATATATTTATTTAGATTTTGCCTTTTAAATTTATAAATATGAAAATAAGCATATTTTTATTTAGATTTTGACTTTTTCATTTAGAAATATGAAAATAATCATATTTTCATTAAGATTTTGACTTTTCATTTAGAAATTTGAAAATAGGTATATTTTTATTTAGATTTTAACTTTTTCATTTAGAAATTTGAAAATAAGCATAGTTTTATTTAGATTTTGACTTTTTCATTTAGAAATGTGATAACAAGCGATTTTCATTATGATTTTGACTTTTTCATTTAGAAATATGAAAATCAGCATATTTTTATTTCGATTTTCACGTTTTCATTCAGAAATGTAGAAACAAGCGTTTTTTCATTAACATTTTGACTTTTCCATTTAGAAATATGAAAATAAGCATATTTTTATTTAGAGTTTGTCTTTTTCATTTAGAAATATGAAAATAAGCATATTTTTACTTAGATTTTGCCTTTTTCATTTAGAAATATGAAAATAAACGTATTTGTAATTAGATTTTGTCTTTTTCATTTAGAAATAGGAAAAAAAAGCATATTTTAATTCAGATTTTGTTTTTTTCATTCATAAATATGAAAATAAGCATATTTTTTTTAGATTTTGTCTTTCTCATTTAGAAACATGAAAATAAGCATATTTTTATTTAGATTTTGACTTTGTCATTTAGAAAATATGCATATTCATTTATAAATTTGAAAATAAGCATATTTTTATATAGATTGCGCCTCTTTCATTCAGAAATATCAGAATTAGCGTATTACATTAAGATTTGGACTTTTTCATTTAGAAATATGAAATTTAGCATATTTTTAATTAGATGTCGTGTTTTTGATTTAGAAATATGAAAATAAGCATATTTTCATTAATATTTTGACTTTTTCATTTAGAAATATGAAAATAAGTATATTTTTATTTAGATTTTGACTTTTTCATTTAGAAATATGAAAATAAGCATATTTTTATTTAGATTTTGTCTTTCTCATATAAAAACATGAATATAAGCATATTTGGATTTAGATTTTGACTTTTACATTTAGAAAATCAGCATATTCATTTATAAATATGAGAATGAGCATATTTTCATATAGATTTTGCCTTTTTCATTCAGAAATATGAGAATAAGCGTATTACATTTAGATTTGATTTTTTCATTTAGAAATATTAAAATTAGCTTATTTTTAATTAGATTTTGTCTTCTTCATTTAGAAATACGAAAATAAGCATATTTTATTTCGATTTTGTCTTTTCATTCAGAAATATGAAAATAAGCATATTTTTATTTAGATTTTTACTGGTTCATTTTGATATTAATATTTCATTTAGAAAAATGAAAATTACGATATTTTTATTTAGAATTGGATTTCTCATTTACAAACATGAAATTAAGCATTTTTTTCTTTTGATTTTGATTTTTTCATTTATAAATATGAAAATAAGCATATTTTTATTTAGATTTTACCTTTTTCATTTAGAAATATGAAAATAAGCATATTTTTATTTAGGTTTTGACTTTTTCATTTAGAAATATAAAAATAATCATATTTTCATTAAGATTTTGATTTTTTCATTTAGAAATTTGAAAATAAGTATATTTTTATTTAGATTTTAACTTTTTCATTTAGAAATTTGAAAATAAGCATATTTTTATTTAGATTTTGACTTTTTCATCTAGAAATGTGATAACAAGCGATTTTCATTATGATTTTGAATTTTTCATTTAGAAATATGAAAATCAGAATATTTTTAATACGATTTTCACGTTTTCATTCAGAATGTGGAAACAAGCGTTTTTTCATTAACATTTTGACTTTTTCATTTAGAAATATGAAAATAAGCATATTTTTATTTAGAGTTTGTCTTTTTCATTTAGAAATATGAAAATAAGCATATTTTTACTTAAATTTTGCCTTTTTCATTTAGAAATATGAAAATAAGCATATTTGTAATAAGATTTTGTCTTTTTCATTTAGAAATAGGAAAAAAAGCATACTTTAATTCAGATTTTGTCTTTTTCATTCATAAATATGAAAATAAGCATATTTTTATTTAGATTTTATCTTTCTCATTTAGAAACATGAAAATAAGCATATTTTTATTTAGATTTTGACTTTGTCATTTAGAAAATAAGCATATTCATTTATAAATTTGAAAATAAGCATATTTTTATATAGATTTTGCCTCTTTCATTCAGAAATATCAGAATTGGCGTATTACATTAAGATTTGGACTTTTTCATTTAGAAATATGAAAATAATCATATTTTTATTTAGATTTTGTTTCTTCATTTAGAAATATGAAAATAAACATATTTTTATATAGATTTTGTGTTTTTCATTTAGAAATATGAAAATAAGCATATTTTTATTTAGATTTTGACTTTTTCAATAGAAATATGTATATAAGCATATTTTTATTTAGAGTTTGACTTTTTCATTTAGAAATATGAAAATAAGCATATTTCGATTTCGATTTTGTCTTTTTCATTTAGATCTATGAAAACAAGCCTATTTTTATTTAGATTTTTCTTCTTCATTCGGAATTATGAAAATAAGCATATTTTTATTTAGATTATGACTTTTTCATTTAGAAATATGAAAATGAGCATACTTTTATTTAGATTTTGACGTTTTCATTTAGAAATGTGAAAATAAGCGTATTTTCATTAAGATTTTGACTTTTTCATTTCGAAATATGAAAATAATCATATTTTTATTTAGAGTTTGTCATTTTCTTTTACAAATATGAAAATGAGCATATTTTTATTTAGATGTTAACTTTTTCATTTAGAAATATGAAAATAAGCATATTTTTGTTACATTTGGTCTCTTTCGTTTAGAAATATGTAAATAAGCATATTTTATTTAGATTTTGACGTTTTTATTTAGAAATATGAAAATAAGCATATTTTTATTTAGTGTTTGTCATTTTCTTTTAGAAAAATGAAAATGAGCATTTTTTTATTTAGATTTTAACTTTTTCATTTAGAAATATGAAAATAATCATATTTTTATTTAGATTTTGTTTCTTCATTTAGAAATATGAAAATAAACATATTTTTATATAGATTTTGTGTTTTTCATTTAGAAATATGAAAATAAGCATATTTATATTTACATTTTGTCTTTCTCATTTAGAAACATGAAAATAACCATATTTTTATTTAGATTTTGTCTTTCTCAATTAGAAACATGAAAATAACCATATTTGTATTTAGATTTTGACTTTTTCATTTAGAAAATAAGCATATTCATTTATAAATATGAAAATAAGCATATTTTTATTCAGATTTTGCCTTCTTCATTCAGAAATATGAGAATAAGCGTATTACATTAAGATTTGGACTTTTTCATTTAAAAATGTGAAAATAAGCGTATTTTCATTAAGATTTTGCCTTTTTCATTTAGAAATATGAAAATAAGTATATTTTTATTAAGATTTTTTCTTTTTCATTTTGAAATATGAAAATGAGCATATTTTTATTTAGATTTTATCATTTCTTTTAGAAATATGAAAATAGGTATATTTTTATTTCGATTTTTTATTTCATTTAGAAATATGAAAATAAGCATATTTTTATTTAGATTTTGTTTTTTTCATTTAGAAATATGAAAATAAGCATATTTTTATTTAGATTTTGTTTCTTCATTTAGAAATATGAAAATAAACATATTTTTATATAGATTTTGAGTTTTTCATTTAGAAATATGAAAATAAGCATATTTAGATTTAGATTTTGTCTTTTTAATTTACAAACATGAAATTAAGCATATTTTTAATTAGATTTTGACTTTTTCATTTAGAAATATGAAAATAAGCATATTTTTATTTAGATTTTGACTTTTTCAATAGAAATATGTATATAAGCATATTTTTATTTAGAGTTTGACTTTTTCATTTAGAAATATGAAAATAAGCATATTTCGATTTCGATTTTGTCTTTTTCATTTAGATCTATGAAAACAAGCCTATTTTTATTTAGATTTTTCTTCTTCATTCGGAATTATGAAAATAAGCATATTTTTATTTAGATTATGACTTTTTCATTTAGAAATATGAAAATGAGCATACTTTTATTTAGATTTTGACGTTTTCATTTAGAAATGTGAAAATAAGCGTATTTTCATTAAGATTTTGACTTTTTCATTTCGAAATATGAAAATAATCATATTTTTATTTAGAGTTTGTCATTTTCTTTTACAAATATGAAAATGAGCATATTTTTATTTAGATGTTAACTTTTTCATTTAGAAATATGAAAATAAGCATATTTTTGTTACATTTGGTCTCTTTCGTTTAGAAATATGTAAATAAGCATATTTTATTTAGATTTTGACGTTTTTATTTAGAAATATGAAAATAAGCATATTTTTATTTAGTGTTTGTCATTTTCTTTTAGAAAAATGAAAATGAGCATTTTTTTATTTAGATTTTAACTTTTTCATTTAGAAATATGAAAATAAACATATTTTTATTTAGATTTTGACTTTTTCATTTAGAAATGTGAAAATAAGCGTATTTTCATTAAGATTTTGACTTTTTCATTTAGAAATATGAAAATAAGCATATTTTTATTTACATTTTGTGATTTTCATTTAGAAATATGAAAATATGCATATTTTTTTTTAGATTTTGTCATTTTCTTTTGATATATGAAAACAAGCATATTTTTTTTTTAGATTCTGACTTTTTCATTAGAAATATGAAAATAAGCATATTTGGTTTTAATTTTGATATTTCATTTAGAAAAATGAAATAATATATTTTTATTTAGATTTTGACTTTTTCATTTAGTAAATAAGCATATTAATTTATAAATATGAAAATAAGCATATTTTTATTTAGATTTTGCCTTTTTCATTTAGAAATATGAAAATAAGTATATTTTTATTTAGATTTTGACTTTTTCATTTAGAAATATGAAAATAAGCATATTTTCATTTAGATTTTGTCTTCTTCATTTAAAAATATGAAAATAAGCATATTTCTATTTAGATTTTGTCTTTTTCGTTTGGACATATGAAAATAAGCATATTTCTATTTAGATTATTTCCTTCTTCATTCCCAAATATGAAAATAAGCATATTTTTATTTAGATTATGACATTTTCATTTAGAAATATGAAAATGAGCATAATTTTATTTAGAGTTTGTCTTTTTCTTTTACAAATATGAAAATGAGCATATTTTTATTTAGATTTTAACTTTTTCATTTAGAAATATGAAAATAAGCATATTTTTTTTAGATTTGGTCTTTTTCGTTTAGAAATATGTAAATAAGCATATTTTATTTAGATTTTGACGTTTTTATTTAGAAATATGAAAATAAGCATATTTTTATTTAATGTTTGTCATTTTCTTTTAGAAAAATGAAAATGAGCATATTTTTATTTAGATTTTAATTTTTTCATTTAGAAATTTGAAAATAAGCATATTTTTATTTAGATTTTGACTTTTTCATTTAGAAATGTGATAACAAGTTATTTTCATTAAGATTTTGACTTTTTCATTTAGAAATATGAAAATCAGCATATTTTTATTTCGATTTTGACGTTTTCATTCAGAAATGTGGAATCAAGCGTTTTTTCATTAACATTTTGACTTTTTCATTTAGAAATATGAAAATAAGCATATTTTTATTTAGAGTTTGTCTTTTTCATTTAGAAATATGAAAATGAGCATATTTATACTTAGATTTTGCCTTTTTCATTTAGAAATATGAAAATAAGCATATTTGTAATTAGATTTTGTCTTTTTCATTTAGAAATAGGAAAAAAAGCATATTTTAATTCAGATTTTGTCTTTTTCATTCATAAATATGAAAATAAGCATATTTTTATTTAGATTTTGTCTTTCTCATTTAGAAACATGAAAATAAGCATATTTTTATTTAGATTTTGACTTTGTCATTTAGAAAATAAGCATATTCATTTATAAATTTGAAAATAAGCATATTTTTATATAGATTTTGCCTCTTTCATTCAGAAATATCAGAATTAGCGTATTACATTAAGATTTGGACTTTTTCATTTAGAAATATGAAAATAAGCGTATTTTCATAAAGATTTTGCCTTTTTCATTTGGAAATATGAAATTTAGCATATTTTTAATTAGATTTTGTGTTTTTGATTTAGAAATATGAAAATAAGCATATTTTCATTAAGATTTTGACTTTTTCATTTAGAAATATGAAAATAAGCATATTTATCTTTAGATTTTGACTTTTTCATTTAGAAATATGAAAATAAGCATATTTTTATTTAGATTATGTCTTTCTCATTTAGAAACATGAAAATAACCATATTTGTATTTAGATTTTGACTTTTTCATTTAGAAAATAAGCATATTCATTTATGAATATGAAAATAAGCATATTTTTATTCAGATTTTGCCTTCTTCATTCAGAAATATGAGAATAAGCGTATTACATTAAGATTTGGACTTTTTCATTTAAAAATGTGAAAATAAGCGTATTTTCATTAAGATTTTGCCTTTTTCATTTAGAAATATGAAAATAAGTATATTTTTATTAAGATTTTTTCTTTTTCATTTTGAAATATGAAAATGAGCATATTTTTATTTAGATTTTATCATTTTCTTTTAGAAATATGAAAATAAGTATATTTTTCTTTCGATTTTTTTTATTTCATTTAGAAATATGAAAATAAGCATATTTTTATTTAGATTTTTTTTATTTCATTTAGAAATATGAAAATAAGCATATTTTTATTTAGATTTTGTCTTCTTCATTTAGAAATATGAAAATAAACATATTTTTATATAGATTTTGACTTTTTCATTCAGAAATATGAAAAAAAGCATATTTTTATTTAGATTTTGTCTTTTTAATTTACAAACATGAAATTAAGCATATTTTTAATTAGATTTTGACTTTTTCATTTAGAAATATGAAAATAAGCATATTTTTATTTAGATTTTGACTTTTTCAATAGAAATGTGAATATAAGCATATTTTTATTTAGAGTTTGTCTTTTTCATTTAGAAATATGAAAATAAGCATATTTCGATTTCGATTTTGTCTTTTTCATTTAGATATATGAAAACAAGCCTATTTTTATTTAGATTTTTCTTCTTCATTCGGAATTATGAAAATAAGCATATTTTTATTTAGATTATGACTTTTTCATTTAGAAATATGAAAATGAGCATACTTTTATTTAGATTCTGACGTTTTCATTTAGAAATGTGGAAATAAGCGTATATTCATTAAGATTTTGACTTTTTCATTTCAAAATATGAAAATAATCATATTTTTGTTAGATTTGGTCTCTTTCGTTTAGAAATATGTAAATAAGCATATTTTATTTAGATTTTGACGTTTTTTTATTTAGAAATATGAAAATGAGCATATTTTTATTTAGTGTTTGTCATTTTCTTTTAGAAAAATGAAAATGAGCATTTTTTTATTTAGATTTTAACTTTTTCATTTAGAAATATGAAAATAAACATATTTTTATTTAGATTTTGACTTTTTCATTTAGAAATGTGAAAATAAGCGTATTTTCATTAAGATTTTGACTTTTTCATTTAGAAATATGAAAATAAGCATATTTTTATTTAGATTTTGTGATTTTCATTTAGAAATATGAAAATATACATATTTTTTTTTAGATTTTGTCATTTTCTTTTGATATATGAAAACAAGCATATTTTTTTTAGATTCTGACTTTTTCATTAGAAATATGAAAATAAGCATATTTGGTTTTAATTTTGATATTTCATTTAGAAAAATGAAATAATATATTTTTATTTAGATTTTGACTTTTTCATTTAGTAAATAAGCATATTAATTTATAAATATGAAAATAAGCATATTTTTATTTAGATTTTGCCTTTTTCATTTAGAAATATGAAAATAAGTATATTTTTATTTAGATTTTGACTTTTTCATTTAGAAATATGAAAATAAGCATATTTTCATTTAGATTTTGTCTTCTGCATTTAAAAATATGAAAATGAGCATATTTCTATTTAGATTTTGTCTTCTTCGTTTGGATATATGAAAATAAGCATATTTCTATTTAGATTTTTTCCTTCTTCATTCCCATATATGAAAATAAGCATATTTTTATTTAGATTATGACATTTTCATTTAGAAATATGAAAATGAGCATAATTTTATTTAGAGTTTGTCATTTTCTTTTACAAATATGAATATGAGCATATTTTTATTTAGATTTTAACTTTTTCATTTAGAAATATGAAAATAAGCATATTTTTATTTAGTGTTTGTCATTTTCTTTTAGAAAAATGAAAATGAGCATATTTTTATTTAGATTTTAACTTTTTCATTTAAAAATATGAAAATAAACATATTTTTATTTAGACTTTGAATTTTCATTTATAAATGTGAAAATAAGCGTATTTTCATTAAGATTTTGACTTTTTCATTTAGAAATATGAAAATAAGCATATTTTTATTTAGATTTTGTGATTTTCATTTAGGAATATGAAAATATGCATATTTTTTTTTAGATTCTGACTTTTTCATTAGAAATATGAAAATAAGCATATTTGGTTTTGATTTTGATATTTCATTTAGAAAAATGAAATAATATATTTTTATTTAGATTTTGACTTTTTCATTTAGTAAATAAGCATATTAATTTATAAATATTTAAATAAGCATATTTTTATTTAGATTATGTCTTTCTCATTTAGAAACATGAAAATAACCATATTTGTATTTAGATTTTGACTTTTTCATTTAGAAAATAAGCATATTCATTTATGAATATGAAAATAAGCATATTTTTATTCAGATTTTGCCTTCTTCATTCAGAAATATGAGAATAAGCGTATTACATTAAGATTTGGACTTTTTCATTTAAAAATGTGAAAATAAGCGTATTTTCATTAAGATTTTGCCTTTTTCATTTAGAAATATGAAAATAAGTATATTTTTATTAAGATTTTTTCTTTTTCATTTTGAAATATGAAAATGAGCATATTTTTATTTAGATTTTATCATTTTCTTTTAGAAATATGAAAATAAGTATATTTTTCTTTCGATTTTTTTTATTTCATTTAGAAATATGAAAATAAGCATATTTTTATTTAGATTTTTTTTATTTCATTTAGAAATATGAAAATAAGCATATTTTTATTTAGATTTTGTCTTCTTCATTTAGAAATATGAAAATAAACATATTTTTATATAGATTTTGACTTTTTCATTCAGAAATATGAAAAAAAGCATATTTTTATTTAGATTTTGTCTTTTTAATTTACAAACATGAAATTAAGCATATTTTTAATTAGATTTTGACTTTTTCATTTAGAAATATGAAAATAAGCATATTTTTATTTAGATTTTGACTTTTTCAATAGAAATGTGAATATAAGCATATTTTTATTTAGAGTTTGTCTTTTTCATTTAGAAATATGAAAATAAGCATATTTCGATTTCGATTTTGTCTTTTTCATTTAGATATATGAAAACAAGCCTATTTTTATTTAGATTTTTCTTCTTCATTCGGAATTATGAAAATAAGCATATTTTTATTTAGATTATGACTTTTTCATTTAGAAATATGAAAATGAGCATACTTTTATTTAGATTCTGACGTTTTCATTTAGAAATGTGGAAATAAGCGTATATTCATTAAGATTTTGACTTTTTCATTTCAAAATATGAAAATAATCATATTTTTGTTAGATTTGGTCTCTTTCGTTTAGAAATATGTAAATAAGCATATTTTATTTAGATTTTGACGTTTTTATTTAGAAATATGAAAATGAGCATATTTTTATTTAGTGTTTGTCATTTTCTTTTAGAAAAATGAAAATGAGCATTTTTTTATTTAGATTTTAACTTTTTCATTTAGAAATATGAAAATAAACATATTTTTATTTAGATTTTGACTTTTTCATTTAGAAATGTGAAAATAAGCGTATTTTCATTAAGATTTTGACTTTTTCATTTAGAAATATGAAAATAAGCATATTTTTATTTAGATTTTGTGATTTTCATTTAGAAATATGAAAATATACATATTTTTTTTTAGATTTTGTCATTTTCTTTTGATATATGAAAACAAGCATATTTTTTTTTAGATTCTGACTTTTTCATTAGAAATATGAAAATAAGCATATTTGGTTTTAATTTTGATATTTCATTTAGAAAAATGAAATAATATATTTTTATTTAGATTTTGACTTTTTCATTTAGTAAATAAGCATATTAATTTATAAATATGAAAATAAGCATATTTTTATTTAGATTTTGCCTTTTTCATTTAGAAATATGAAAATAAGTATATTTTTATTTAGATTTTGACTTTTTCATTTAGAAATATGAAAATAAGCATATTTTCATTTAGATTTTGTCTTCTGCATTTAAAAATATGAAAATGAGCATATTTCTATTTAGATTTTGTCTTCTTCGTTTGGATATATGAAAATAAGCATATTTCTATTTAGATTTTTTTCCTTCTTCATTCCCATATATGAAAATAAGCATATTTTTATTTAGATTATGACATTTTCATTTAGAAATATGAAAATGAGCATAATTTTATTTAGAGTTTGTCATTTTCTTTTACAAATATGAATATGAGCATATTTTTATTTAGATTTTAACTTTTTCATTTAGAAATATGAAAATAAGCATATTTTTATTTAGTGTTTGTCATTTTCTTTTAGAAAAATGAAAATGAGCATATTTTTATTTAGATTTTAACTTTTTCATTTAAAAATATGAAAATAAACATATTTTTATTTAGACTTTGAATTTTCATTTATAAATGTGAAAATAAGCGTATTTTCATTAAGATTTTGACTTTTTCATTTAGAAATATGAAAATAAGCATATTTTTATTTAGATTTTGTGATTTTCATTTAGGAATATGAAAATATGCATATTTTTTTTAGATTCTGACTTTTTCATTAGAAATATGAAAATAAGCATATTTGGTTTTGATTTTGATATTTCATTTAGAAAAATGAAATAATATATTTTTATTTAGATTTTGACTTTTTCATTTAGTAAATAAGCATATTAATTTATAAATATTTAAATAAGCATATTTTTATTTAGATTTTGCCTTTTTCATTTAGAAATATGAAAATAAGCATATTTTTATTTAGATTTTGACTTTTTCATTTAGAAATATGAAAATAAGCAAATTTTCATTTAGATTTTGTCTTCTTCATTTAAAAATATGAAAATAAGCTTATTTCTATTTAGATTTTGTCTTTTTCATTTGGATATATGAAAATAAGCATATTTCTATTTAGATTTTTTCTTCTTCATTCGGAAATATGAAAATAAGCATATTTTTATTTAGATTATTACATTTTCATTTAGAAATATGAAAATGAGCATACTTTTATTTAGATTATGACTTTTTCATTTAGAAATGTGAAAATAGGTATATTTTTATTTCGATTTTGTTTTTTTCATTTAGAAACATGAAAATAAGCATATTTTTATTTAGATTTTGTTTTTTTCATTTAGAAATATGAAAATAAGCATATTTTTATTTAGATTTTGTCTTCTTCATTTAGAAATATGAAAATAAACATATTTTTATATAGATTTTGACTTTTTCATTCAGAAATATGAAAATAAGCATATTTTTATTTAGATTTTGACTTTTTAATTTACAAACATGAAATTAAGCATATTTTTAATTAGATTTTGACTTTTTCATTTAGAAATATGAAAATAAGCATATTTTTATTTAGACTTTGACTTTTTCATTTAGAAACATGAAAATAAGCATATTTGGATTTAGATTTTGACGTTAACATTTAGAAAATAACCATGTTCATTTATAAATATGAAAATGAGCATATTTTTATATAGATTTTGCCTTTTTCATTCAGAAATATGAGAATAAGCGTATTACATTTAGATTTGGATTTTTCATTTAGAAATATGAAAATAAGCGTATTTTCATTAAGATTTTGACTTTTTCATTTAGAAATATTAAAATTAGCATATATTTAATTAGATTTTGAGTTTTTCATTTAGTAATATGAAAATAAGCATATTTTTATTTAGATTTTGACTTTTCATTCAGAAATGTGAAAATAAGCGTATTTTCATTAAGATTTTGACTTTTTCATTTAGAAATATGAAAATAAGCATATTTTTTTTTGTTTTTGACTTATTTATTACAAATATGAAAATAAGCATATTTTTATTTAGATTTTGATATTTCATTTAGAAAAATGAAAATAAGCATATTTTTATTTAGATTTTGTCTTCTTCATTAGGAAATATGAAAATAAGCATATTTTATTTATATTTTGTCTTTTCATTCATGAAAATAAGCATATTTTTATTTAGATTTTGTCATTTTTCTGTTGAAATATGAAAAATAAGCATATTTTTTTTGAGTTTTTCATTAGAAATCTGAAAATAAGCATATTTTTTATTCTGATATTGATATTTCATTTAGAAAAATGAGAATTACGTTATTTTTATTTAGAATTGGATTTCTCATTTACAAACATGAAATCAAGCATATTTTTCTTTTGATTTTGATTTTTTCATTTAGAAAATAAGCATATTCATTTAAAAATATGAAAATAAGCATATTTTTATATAGATTTGGCCTTCTTCATTAGAAATATGAAAATAAGCATCATTTTATTTAGATTTTGACGTTTTCTTTAGAAATGTGAAAATAAGCGTATTTTCATTAAGATTTAGACTTTTCATTTAGAAATATGAAAATAAGCATATTTTTATTTAGAGTTTGTCATTTTCTTTTAGATATATGACGATGAGCATATTTTTATTTAGATTTTGATTTTTCATTTAGAAATATGAAAATAAGCATATTTTTATTTAGATTTTTACTGGTTCGTTTAGAAATATGAAAATAACCATATTTTTATTTGGATTTTTGTCTTTTTCATTTAGAAATATGAAAATAACATATTTTTATTTAGATTTCGATTTTTCATTTAGAAATATGCAAATAAGCATAATTTTATTTAGATTTCGTCTTTTTCATTTAGAAATATGAAAATAACCATATTTTTATTTAGATTTTGCCTTTTTTTATATAGAAATATGAAAATAAGCATATTTTTATTTAGATTTTGACTTTTTCATTTATAAATATGAAAATAAGCATATTTTTATTTAGATTTTGTCTTTTTCATTTAGAAATACGAAAATAAGCATATTTTTGATTAGATTTTGACTTTTTCATTTAGAAATATGAAAATAATTATATTTTCATTAAGATTTTGACTTTTTCATTTAGAAATTTGAAAATAAGTATATTTTCATTAAGATTTTGACTTTTTCATTTAGAAATTTGAAAATAAGTATATTTTTATTTAGATTTAAACTTTTTCATTTACAAATTTGAAAATAAGCATATTTTTATTTAGATTTTGACTTTTTCATTTAGAAATGTGGTAACAACCGATTTTCATTGAGATTTTGACTTTTTCATTTAGAAATATGAAAATCAGCATATTTTTATTTCGATTTTGACGTTTTCATTCAGAAATGTGGAATCAAGCGTTTTTTCATTAACATTTTGACTTTTTCATTTAGAAATATGAAAATAAGCATATTTGTAATTAGATTTTGTATTTTTCATTTAGAAATACGAAAAAAAGCATATCTTAATTCAGATTTTGTCTTTTTCATTCATAAATATGAAAATAAGCATATTTTTATTTAGATTTTGTCTTTCTCATTTAGAAACATGAAAATAAGCATATTTTTATTTAGATTTTGACTTTGTCATTTAGAAAATAAGCATATTCATTTATAAATTTGAAAATAAGCATATTTTTATATAGATTTTCCCTCTTTCATTCAGAAATATCAGAATTCGCGTATTACGTTAAGATTTGGACTTTTTCATTTAGAAATGTGAAAATAAGCGTATTTTCATTAAGATTTTGACTTTTTCATTTAGAAATATGAAATTTAGCATATTTTTAATTAGATATCTTGTTTTTGATTTAGAAATATGAAAATAAGCATATTTTCATTAAGATTTTGACTTTTTCATTTAGAAATATGAAAATAAGCATATTTATCTTTAGATTTTGACTTTTTCATTTAGAAATATGAAAATAAGCATATTTTTATTTAAATTTTGTCTTTCTTATTTAGAAACATGAAAATAACCATATTTGTATTTATATTTTGACTTTTTCATTTAGAAAATAAGCATATTCATTTATAAATATGAAAATAAGCATATTTTTATATAGATTTTGCCTTCTTCTTTCAGAAATATGAGAATAAGCGTATTACATTAAGATTTGGACTTTTTCATTTAGAAATGTGAAAATAAGCGTATTTTCATTAAGATTTTGACTTTTTCATTTAGAAATATGAAAATAAGTATATTTTTATTTAGATTTTGTCTTCTTCATTTAGAAATATGAAAATAAACATATTTTTATATACATTTTTGACTTTTTCATTCAGAAATATGAAAAAAAGCATATTTTTATTTAGATTTTGACTTTTTAATTTACAAACATGAAATTAAGCATATTTTTAATTAGATTTTGACTTTTTCATTTAGAAATATGAAAATAAGCATATTTTTTTTAGATTTTGACTTTTTCAATAGAAATATGAATATAAGCATATTTTTATTTAGAGTTTGACTTTTTCATTTAGAAATATGAAAATAAGCATATTTCTATTTCGATTTTGTCTTTTTCATTTAGATATATGAAAATAAGCCTATTTCTATCTAGATTTTTCTTTCATTCGGAATTATGAAAATAAGCATATTTTTATTTAGATTATGACTTTTTCATTCAGAAATATGAAAATGTGCATACTTTTATTTAGGTTTTGACGTTTTCATTTAGAAATGTCAAAATAAGCATATTTTCATTAAGATTTTGACTTTTTCATTTCGAAATATGAAAATAATCATATTTTTATTTAGAGTTTGTCATTTTTTTTACAAATATGGAAATGAGCATATTTTTATTTAGATTTTAATTTTTTCATTTAGAAACATGAAAATAAGCATATTTTTATTTATATTTGGTCTCTTTCGTTTAGAAATATGTAAATAAGCATATTTTATTTAGATTTTGACGTTTTTATTTAGAAATATGAAAATAAGCATATTTTTATTTAGTGTTTGTCATTTTCTATTAGAAAAATGAAAATGAGCATATTTTTATTTAGATTTTAACTTTTTCATTTAGAAATATGAAAATAAACATATTTTTATTTAGATTTTGACTTTTTCATTTAGAAATGTGAAAATAAGCGTATTTTCATTAAGATTTTGACTTTTTAATTTAGAAATATGAAAATCAGCATATTTTTATTTAGATTTTGTGATTTTCATTTAGAAATATGAAAATATGCATATTTTTTTTTAGATTTTGTCATTTTCTTTTGATATATGAAAACAAGCATATTTTTTTTTGATTCTGACTTTTTTCATTAAAAATATGAAAATAAGCATATTTGGTTTTGATTTTGATATTTCATTTAGAAAAATGAAATAATATATTTTTATTTAGATTTTGACTTTTTCATTTAGTAAATAAGCATATTAATTTATAAATATGAAAATAAGCATATTTTTATTTAGATTTGGCATTTTTAATTTAGAAAGATGAAAATAAGTATATTTTTATTTAGATTTTGACTTTTTCATTTAGAAATATGAAAATAAGCATATTTTCATTTAGATTTTGTCTTCTTCATTTAAAAATATGAAAATAAGCATATTTCTATTTAGATTTTGTCTTTTTCATTTGGATATATGAAAATAAGCATATTTTTATTTAGATTTTTTTCTTCTTCATTCGGAAATATGAAAATAAGCATATTTTTATTTAGATTATGACATTTTCATTTAGAAATATGAAAATGAGCATACTTTTATTTAGATTTTGACGTTTTCATTTAGAAATGTGAAAATAAGCGTATTTTCATTAAGATTTTGACTTTTTCATTTCGAAATATGAAAATAATCATATTTTTATTTAGAGTTTGTCATTTTCTTTTACAAATATGAAAATGAGCATATTTTTATTTAGATTTTAACTTTTTCATTTAGAAATATGAAAATGAGCATATTTTTATTTAGATTTGGTCTTTGATATTTAGAAATATGTAAATAAACATATTTTTATTTAGGTTTTGACTTTTTCATTTAGAAATGTGTAAATAAGAGTATTTTCATTAAGATTTTGACTTTTTCATTTAGAAATATGAAAATAAGCATATTTTTATTTAGATTTTGAGATTTTCATTTAGAAATATGAAAATATGCATATTGTTATTTTGATTTTGTCTTCTTCATTTATAAATATTAAAATAAGCATATTTTATTTAGATTTTGTCATTTTTCTTTTGAAATATGAAAATAAGCATATTTTTATTTAGATTTTGATATTTCATTTAGAAAAATTAAAATAAGCATATTTGTATTTAGATTTTGACTTTCTCATTTACAAACATGAAATTAAACATATATTTCTTTAGATTTTGACTTTTTCATTTAGAAAATAAGCATATTCATTATAAATATGAAAATAAGCATTTTTTTATTTAGATTATGACTTTTTCATTTAGAGATATGAAAATGAGCATATTTTTAATTAGATTTTGCCTTTTGTTTTAGAAATATGAAAATAAGCATATTTTTATTTAGATGTTGTCTCCTTCATGTAGAAATATGAAAATAATCTTATTTCTATTTAGATTTTGTCTTTTTCATTTAGAAATATGAAAATAAGCATATTTTTATTTAGATTTTTCTTCTTCATTCAGAAATATGAAAATAAGCATATTTTTATTTAGATTATCATTTTTTCATTTATAAATATGAAAATAAGCATATTTTTATTTAGATTTTAATATTTTCATTTAGAAATATCAATATGAGCATATTTTTATTTAGTGTTTGTCATTTCTTTTAGAGATATGAAAATAAGCATATTTTTATTTAGATTTTAACTTTTTCATTTAGAAATATGAAAATAAGCATATTTTTAATTAGATTTTGTCTTTTCATTCAGAAATATGAAAATAAACATATTTTTATTTAGATTTTCTCTTTTTCATTCAGAAATATGAAAATAAGCATTTTTTATTTAGATTTTGATATTTCATTTAGAAAAAGGAAAATAAGCATATTTTTATTTAGATTTGGACTTTCTCATTTACAAACATAAAATTAAGCATATTATTATTTAGATTTTGACTTTTTCATTTAGAAAATAAGCATATTCATTTATAAATATGAAAATAAGCATATTTTTATTTAGATTATGGCTTTTTCAATTAGAAATATGAAAATGAGCATACTTTTATTTAGATTTTGACGTTTTCATTTAGAAATATGAAAATAAGCATATTTTTATTTAGATTTTGACGTTTTTATTTAGAAATATGAAAATAAGCATATTTTTATTCAGATTTTGACTTTTTCATTTGAAATATGAAAATAATCATATTTTTATTTCGTGTTTGTCATTTTCTTTTAGAAAAATGAAAATGAGCATATTTTTATTTAGATTTTAACTTTTTCATTTAGAAATATGAAAATAAACATATTTTTATTTAGATTTTGACTTTTTCATTTAGAAATGTGAAAATAAGCGTATTTTCATTAAGATTTTGACTTTTTCATTTAGAAATATGAAAATAAGCATATTTTTATTTAGATTTTGTGATTTTCATTTAGAAATATGAAAATATGCATATTTTTTTTAGATTTTGTCATTTTCTTTTGATATATGAAAACAAGCATATTTTTTTTTAGATTCTGACTTTTTCATTAAAAATATGAAAATAAGCATATTTGGTTTTGATTTTGATATTTCATTTAGAAAAATGAAATAATATATTTTTATTTAGATTTTGACTTTTTCATTATTAAATAAGCATATTAATTTATAAATATGAAAATAAGCATATTCTTATTTAGATTTTGCATTTTTAATTTAGAAATATGAAAATAAGTATATTTTTATTTAGATTTTGACTTTTTCATTTAGAAATATGAAAATAAGCATATTTTCACTTAGATTTTGTCTTCTTCATTTAAAAATATGAAAATAAGCATATTTCTATTTAGATTTTGTCTTTTTCATTTGGATATATGAAAATAAGCATATTTTTATTTAGATTTTTTCTTCTTCATTCGGAAATATGAAAATAAGAATATTTTTATTTAGATTATGACATTTTCATATAGAAATATGAAAATGAGCATACTTTTATTTAGATTTTGACGTTTTCATTTAGAAATGTGAAAATAAGCGTATTTTCATTAAGATTTTGACTTTTTCATTTCGAAATATGAAAATAATCATATTTTTATTTAGAGTTTGTAATTTTCTTTTACATATATGAAAATGAGCATATTTTTATTTAGATTTTAACTTTTTCATTTAGAAATATGAAAATAAGCATATTTTTATTTAGATTTGGTCTTTGACATTTAGAAATATGTAAATAAACATATTTTTATTTAGATTTTGACTTTTCATTTAGAAATGTGTAAATAAGAGTATTTTCATTAAGATTTTGACTTTTTCATTTAGAAATATGAAAATAAGCATATTTTTATTTAGATTTTGAGATTTTCATTTAGAAATATGAAAATATGCATATTGTTATTTAGATTTTGTTTTTTTCATTTATAAATATTAAAATAAGCATATTTTTATTTAGATTTTGTCTTTTTCATTTAGAAATATGAAAATAAGCATATTTTATTTAGATTTTGTCATTTTTCTTTTGAAATATGAAAATAAGCATATTTTTATTTAGATTTTGATATTTCATTTAGAAAAATTAAAATAAGCATATTTGTATTTAGATTTTGACTTTCTCATTTACAAACATGAAATTAAACATATATTTCTTTAGATTTTGACTTTTTCATTTAGAAAATAAGCATATTCATTATAAATATGAAAATAAGCATATTTTTATTTAGATTTTGTCTTTTCATTCAGAAATATGAAAATAAGCATATTTTTATTTAGATTATGACTTTTTCATTTAGAGATATGAAAATGAGCATATTTTTAATTAGATTTCGCCGTTTGTTTTAGAAATTTGAAAATAAGCATATTTTTATTTAGATGTTGTCTCCTTCATTTAGAAATATGAAAATAATCATATTTCTATTTAGATTTTGTCTTTTTTATTTAGAAATATGAAAATAAGCATATTTTTATTTAGATTATTTCTTCTTCATTCAGAAATATGAAAATAAGCATATTTTTATTTAGATTTTAATATTTTCATTTCGAAATATCAATATAAGCATATTTTTATTTAGTGTTTGTCATTTCTTTTAGAGATGTGAAAATAAGCATATTTTTATTTAGATTTTAACTTTTTCATTTAGAAATATGAAAATAAGCATATTTTTATTTGGATTTTGTCTTTTCATTCAGAAATATGAAAATAAACATATTTTTATTAAGATTTTCTCTTTTTCATTCAGAAATATGAAAATAAGCATTTTTTATTTAGATTTTGATATTTCATTTAGAAAAAGGAAAATAAGCATATTTTTATTTAGATTTTGACTTTCTCATTTACAAACATGAAATTAAGGATATTTTCATTTAGATTTTGACTTTTTCATTTAGAAAATAAGCATATTCATTTATAAATATGAAAATAAGCATATTTTTATTTAGATTATGACTTTTTCATTTAGAAATGTGAAAATGAGGATACTTATATTTAGATTTTGACGTTTTCATTTAGAAATGTGAAAATAAGCGTATTTTATTTATGATTTTGACTTTTTGATTTCGATATATGAAAATAATCATATTTTTATTTAATGTTTGTCATTTTCTTTTAGACATATGAAAATGAGCATATTTTTATTTAGGTTTTAACTTTTTCATTTAGAATTATGAAAATAAGCATATTTTTGTTTAGATTTTGACTTTTTCATTTAGAAATATGAAAATAAGCCTATATTTATTTAGATTTTGTCTTCTTCATTTATAAATATTAAAACAAGCATATTTTCATATACATTTTGACTTTTTCATTTAGAAATCTGAAAATAAGCATATTTTTAACTAGATTTTGCCTTTTTCATTTAGAAATATGAAAATAAGCATATTTTTATTTAGATTTTGACGTTTTTATTCAGAAATATGAAAATAATCATATTTTTATTTAGATTGTGATATTTCATTTAGAAAAATGAAAATAAGCATATTTTTATTTAGATTATGACGTTTTCATTTAGAAATATGGAAATGAGCATATTTTTATTTATATTTTGACGTTTTCATTTAGAAATCTGAAAATAAGCCTATTTTCATTAAGATTTTGAATTTTCCATTTCGAAATATGAAAATAATCATATTTTTATTTAGAGTTTGTCAATTTCTATTAGAGATATGAAAATGAGCATATTTTTATTTAGATTTTACCTTTTTCATTTAGAAATATGAAAAAAAGCATATATTTATTTAGATTTTCTCTTTTTCATTTAGAAATATGAAAATAAGCATATTTTTATTTAGTTTTGTTTTTTTCATTTAGAAATATGAAAATAAGCCTATTTTTTTTAGATTTTGTCTTTTTCATTTAGAAATATGAAAATAAGCATATTTTTATTTAGATTTTTAATTTTTCATTTAGAAATATGAAAATAAGCATATTTTATTTAGATTTTGACGTTTTTCTTTAGAAATATGAAAATAAGCATATTTTTCTTTAGATTCTGACTTTTTCATTAGAAATATGAAAATAAGCGTATTTTTATTTACTGTTTGTCAGTTTTTTTTGGAAATATTAAAATGAGCATATTTTTATTTAGATTTTACCTTTTTCATTTAGAAGTATGAAAATAAGCATATTTTTATTTAGATTTTCTCTTTTTCATTCAGAAATATGAAAACAAGCATATTTTTATTTAGATTTTGTCATTTTTCATTTGAAATATGAAATCAGCATATTTTTATGTAGATTTTGATATTTCATTTAGAAAAATGAAAATAGGCATATTTTTATTTAGATTTTGACGTTCTCATTTGCAAACATGAAAGTAAGCATATTTTTATTTAGATTTTGACTTTTTCATTTAGAAAATAAGCATATTCATTTATAAATATGAAAATTGGCATATTTGTAATTAGGTTTTGCCTTTTTCATTTAGAAATATGAAAATAAGAATATTATCATTTAGATTTTGTCATTTTTATTTTGAAATATGAAAATAAGCATATTTTATATTTAGATTTTGACTTTTTCATTTAGAAATATAAAAATAAGCGTATTTTATTTACATTTTCTCTTTTTCATTAAAAAATAGGAAAATAAGCATAATTTAATGTAGTTTTTGGCTTTTTCGTTTATAAATATGTAAATAAGCATATTTTTATTTAGATTTTGACTTTCTCCTTTAGAATCATGAAAATAAGCATATTTGTATTTAGATTATGAATTTTTCATTTACGAAAAAAGCATATTCATTTATAAATATGAAAATAAAAATATTTTTATATAGATTTCGCCTTTTTCATTTAGAATATGAGAATAAGCATATTTTTATTTAGATTTTGACTGTTTCATTTAGAAATGTGAAAATAAGCGAATTTTCATTCAGATTTTCACTTTTTTATTTAGAAATATGAAAATAAGCATATTTTTATTTAGATTTTGTTCTTTTCACTTAGATTTTGACTTTTTCATTTAGAAATATGAAAATAAGCATATTTTTATTTAGATTTTGACATTTTCATTTAGAAATAATAAAATAAACATATTTTTATTTAGATTTTGCCTTTTTCATTAGAAATATGAAAATAAGCATATTTATTTAGATTTTGATATTTCATTTAGAAAAATGAAAATAAGCATATTTTTATTTAGATTTTGTCTGTCTCATTTACAAACATGAAAGTAAGCATATTTTTATTTAGATTTTGACGTTTTCATTTAGAAAATAATCATATTCATTTATAAATATGAAAATAAGCATATTTTTATTTAGATTTTATCTTTTCATTCAGAAATATGAAAATAAGCATATTTTTATTTAGATTATGACTTTTTCATTTAGAAACATTAAAAATGAGCATATTTTTATTTAGATTGTGACGTTTTCATCTAGAAATCTGAAAATGAGCGAATTTTCATTAAGATTTTGAATTTTCCATTTCGAAATATGAAAATAATCATATTTTTATTTAGAATTTGTCATTTTCTTTTGGGAGTATGAAAATGAGCATATTTTTATTTAGATATTAACTGTTTCATTTAGAAATATGAATATAAGCATATTTTTATTTAGATTTTGTCTTTTTCTTTTAGAAATATGAAAATAAGCATATTTTTATTTAGATTTTGATATTTCATTTAGAAAAATGAAAATAAGCATATTTTTATTTAGATTTTGACTTTCTCATTTACAAACATGAAATTAAGCATATTTTTATTTGGATTTTTATTTTTATTTTAGAAAATAAGCATATTCATTTATAAAGATGAAAATAAGCCTGTTTTCAATTAGATTTTGCCTTTTTCATTCAGAAATATGAAAATAAGCATATTTTTATTTAGATTTTGTTTTTTCATTTAAAAATAGGAAAATAAGAATATTATCATTTACATTTTGTCATTTTTTTTAAATAAGAAAATAAGCATATTTTATATTTAGATTATGTCTTTTTCTTTAAGAAATAGGAAAATAAGCATAATTTAATGTAGATTTTGGCTTTTTCGTTTATAAATATGAAAATAAGCAAATTTTTATTTAGATTTTCACTTTCTCTTTTAGAAACATGAAAATAAGCATATTTGTATTTAGATTATGACTTTTTCATTTAGAAAATAAGCATATTCATTTATGAATTGAAAATAAGCATATTTTTATATAGATTTTGCCTTTTTCATTTGAAAAATGCGAATAAGCATATTTGTATTTAGATTTTGACTGTTTCATTTAGAAATGTGAAAATAAGCGTATTTTCATTCAAATTTTCACTTTTTTATTTAGAAATATGAAAATAAGCATATTTTTATTTAGATTTTGACTTTTTCACTTAGATTTTGACTTTTTCATTTAGAAATATGAAAATTAGCATATTTTTAATTAGATGTTGAGGTTTTGATTTAGAAATATTAAATTAAGCATATTTTTAGTTAGATTTTGACTTTTTCATTTAGAAATATGAAAATAAGCATATTTTCATTAAGATTTTGACTTTTTCTTTAGAAATATGAAAGTAAGCATATTTTTGTTTAGATTTTGGTTTTCATTTAGAAATGTGAAAATAAGCGTGTTTTCATTAAGATTTTGTCTTTTTCATTTAGAAATATGAAAATTAACATATTTTTATTTAGATTTTGACATTTTCATTTAGAAATATGAAAATATGCATATTTTTATTTAGATTTTCTCTTTTTCATTTAGAAATATGAAAATAAGCATGTTTTTATTTTTATTTTGTCTTTTCATTCAGAAATATGAAAATAAGCATATTTTTATTCAGATTTTGACTTTTTCATTTAGAAAATAAGCATATTCATTTATAAATATGAAAATAAGCATATTTTTATTTAGATTTTGTTTTTTTTTCATTCATAAATATGAAAATAAGAATATTTTTATTTAGATTTTGTCTTTTTCATTTAGAAATATGAAAATAAGAAAATTATCATTTAGATTTTGTCATTTTTATTTTGAAATATGAAAATAAGCATATTTTATATTTAGATTTTGAATTTTTCATTTAGAAATATTAAAATAAGCATATTTTATTTACATTTTGTCTTTTTCATTAACAAATACGAAAATAAGCATAATTTAATGTAGATTTTGGCTTTTTCCTTTATAAATATGAAAATAAGCATATTTTTATTTAGATTTCGACTTTCTCCTTTCGAATCATGAAAATAAGCATATTTGTATTTAGATTATGATTTTTTATTTAGAAAATAAGCATATTCATTTATAAATATGAAAATAAGCATATTTTTATATAGAGTTTGCCTTTTTCCTTTAGAATATGAGAATAAGCATATTTTTATTTAGATTTTGACTGTTTCATTTAGAAATGTGAAAATAAGCAAATTTTCATTCAGATTTTCACTTTTTTGTTTAGAAATATGAAAATAAGCATATTCTTATTTGGATTTTGACCTTTTCACTTAGAAATATGAAAATAAGCATATTTTTATTTAGATTTTATCTTCTTCATTTAGAAATATGAAAATAAGCATATTTTTATTTAGATTTTGTCTTTTTCATTCCGAAATATGAAAATAAGCATATTCTTATTTAGATTTTGACTTTTTCATTAGAAATATGAAAATAAGAATATTTTGATTTTGATTTTGATATTTCGTTTAGAAAACAGAAAATAAGGATGTTTTTAATTAGATTTTTACTTTCTCATTTACAAATATGAAAATAAACATATTTTTATTTACATTTTAAATTTTCCTTTAGAAAATAAGCATATACATTTATAAATATGAAAATTAGCATATATTTATTTAGATTTTGCCTTTTTCATTTAGAAATATGAAAATATGCATATTTTTATTTAGATTTTGTGTGTTTCATTTAGAAATATGAAAATAAACATATTTTTGTTTAGATTTTGTCATTTTTCTTTTGAAATATGAAAATAAGTATATTTTATATATAGATTTTGATTTTGCATTTAGAAATATGAAAATAAGCATATTTTTATTTAGATTTTGTTTTTTCATTTAGAAATATGAAAATAAGCATATTTTTATTTTGATTTTGACGTTTTTATTTAGAAATACGAAAATAAGCATATTTTTATTTAGATTTTGACTTTTTCATTAGAAATATAAAATGCGCATATTTTTATATAGTTTATGTCTTTTTCATTTAGAAAAATGAAAATAAGTGTAATTTTATTTAGATTTTGACTTTCTCATTTACAAACAAATATAGGCATATTTTTATTTAGATTTTGATTTTTTCATTTAGAAAATAAGCCTATTCATTTATAAATATGAAAATAAGCATATTTTGATTTGATTTTGTCTTTTTCACTTAGATTTTGACTTTTTCATTTAGAAATATGAAAATAAGCATATTTTTATTCAGATTTTGACTTTTTCATTTAGAAATATGAAAATGAGCATATTTTCATTAAGATTTTGACTTTTTCATTTAGAAATATGAAAATATGCATATTTTTTTGGATTTTGTTTTTTCATTTAGAAATATGAGAATAAGCATATTTTTATTTAGACTTTGACTGTTTCATATAGAAATGTGAACATAAGCGTATTTTCATTAAGAATTTGACATTTTCATTTAGAAATATGAAAATAAGCATATTTTTATTTAGATTTTGTCTTTTTCACTTAGATTTTCACTATTTCATTAACAAATATGATAATTAGCATATTTTCAATTAGAGTTTGAGTTTTTGATTTAGAAATATTAAAATAAGCATATTTTTATTTAGATTTTGACTTTTTCATTTAGAAAAATGAAATTAAGCATATTTTTATTTAGATGTAGTCTTTTCCAATCAGAAACATGAAAATAGGCATATTTTTATTTAGATTTTTTGTTTTTCATTTAGAAATATGAAAATAATCATATTTTTATTTACATTGTGTCTTTTTCATTTAGAAATATGAAAATGAGAATATTCTTTTTAGGATTTTGTCATTTTTCTTTTGCAATATGAAAATAAGCATATTTTAAATTTAGATTTTGAATTTTTCATTTAGAAATATGAAAATAAGCATATTTCTATTTAGATTTTGTCTTTTTCGTTTAGAAATATGAAAATAAGCATATATTAATTTAGAGTTTGTCTTTTTCATTTAAAAATATGAAAATAAGCATATTTTTATTTAGATTTTGACTTTCTCATTTAGAAACATGAAAATAAACATATTTGTATTTAGATTTTGACTTTTTCATATAGATAATAAGCATATTCATTTATAAATATGAAAATAAGCATATTTTTATCTAGCTTTTGCCTTTTTCATTTAGAAATATGAGAATAAGCATATTTTTATTTAGATTTTGACTGTTTCATATAGAAATGTGAAAATAAGCCTATTTTCATTAAGTATTTGACTTTTTCATTTAGAAATATGAAAATGAGCATATTTTTATTTAGATTTTGTCTTTTTCACTTAGATTTTGACTATGTCATTAAGAAATATGATAATTAGTATATTTTTAATTAGAGTTTGAGTTTTTGATTTAGAAATATTAAAATAAGCATATTTTTATTTAGATTTTGACTTTTTCATTTAGAAAAATGAAAATAAGCATATTTTTATTTAGATTTTTACTATTTCATTTAGACATATGAAAATAAGCCTATTTTTATTTAGATTTTCATATTTCATTTAGAAAAATGAAAATAAGCATATTTTTATTTAGATTTTGTCTATTTCGTTCAGAAATATGAAAATAAGCAAATTTTTATTTAGATTTTGTCTTTTTCATTTAGAAATATGAAAATAATCATATTTTAATTTAGATTTTGCCTTTTTCATTTAGAAATAGGAAAATAAGAATATTATTTTTTGGATTTTGTCATTTTTCTTTGAAATATGAAAATAAGCATATTTTAAATTTAGATTTTGAAATTTTCATTAAGAAATATGAAAATAAGCATATTTTTATTTAGATTTTGTCTTTTTCGTTTAGAAGTATGAAAATAAGCATATTTTTAATTAGATTTTGTTTTTTCATTTAGAAATAGGAAAATAAGCATATTTTAATTTGAATTTTGTCTTTTTCATTTATAAATATGAAAATAATCATATTTTTATTTAGATTTTGACTTTCTCATTTAGAAACATGAAAATAAGCATATTTGTATTGAGATTTTGTATTTTTCATTTAGAAAATAAGCATATTCATTTATAAATATGAAAATAAGAATATATTTTTATCTAGATTTTGCCTTTTTAAATTTAGAAATATGAGAATAAGCATATTTTTATTTAGATTTTGACTGTTTCATATAGAAATGTGAAAATAAGCGTATTTTCATTAAGAATTTGACTTTTTCATTGAGAAATATGAAAATAAGCATATTTTTTATTTAGGTTTTGTCTTTTTCACTTAGATTTTGACTATTTCCTTAAGAAATATGATAATTAGCATATTTTTAATTAGCGTTTGAGTTTTTGATTTAGAAATATGAAAATAAGCATATTTTTATTTAGATTTTGACTTTTTCCTTTTGAAATATGAAAATAAGCATATTTTCATTAAGATTTTTACTATTTCATTTAGAAATATGAAAATAAGCATATTTATTTAGATTTTGTGTTTTTCATTTAGAAATATGAAAATAAGCATATTTTTATTTAGATTTTGACTTTTTCAATAAGAAATATGAAATATGCATATTTTTATTTAGATTTTGTCTTTTTCATTTAGAAATATGAAAATAAGCATATTTTTATTTAGATTTTGACTTTTTCATTAGACATATGAAAATAAGCATATTTTTATTTAGATTTTGTCTTTTTCATTCAGAAATATGAAAATAAGCATATTTTTATTTAGATTTTGTCTTTTTCATATATAATATGAAAATAATCATTTTTTTATTTAGATTTTGTCTTTTTCATTTAGAAATATGAAAATAAGCATATTTTTCTTTAGATTTTGACTGTTACATTTAGAAATGTGAAAATAAGCG
Organism: Ascarosepion bandense; assembly: GCA_037127315.1. Lineage (NCBI taxonomy): Eukaryota > Metazoa > Mollusca > Cephalopoda > Sepiida > Sepiidae > Ascarosepion > Ascarosepion bandense. The sequence continues at coordinate 134,329 of JBBBDQ010025396.1, forward strand.
TATTTTCATTAAGATTTTGACTTTTTCAATTAGAAATATGAAAATAAGCATATTTTTGATTAGATTTTGACTTTTTCACTTAGATTTGGATTTTTTCATTAAGAAATATAATAATTAGCATATTTTTAATTACATTTTGAGTTTTTGATTTAGAAACATGAAAATAAGCATATTTTTATTTAGATTTTGACTTTTTCATTTAGAAATATGAAAAGAAGCATATTTTCATTAAGATTTTTACTATTTCATTTAGAAATTTAAAAATAAGCATATTTTTGTTTAGATTTTGACTTTTTCATTTAGAATAATGAAAATAAGCATATTTTTATTTAGATTTTGACTTTTTCATTTAGAAATGTGAAAATAAGTGTAATTTCATAAAGATTTTGACTTTTTCATTTAGAAACATGAAAATATGCATATTTTTATTTAGATTTTCTCTTTTTCATTTAGAAATATGAAAATAAGCATATTTTTATTTTTATTTTGTCTTTTCATTCAGAAATATGAAAGTAAGCATATTTTTATTTAGATTTTCACTTTTTCATTTAGAAATATGACAATAAGCATATTTTAATTTAGATTTTGTCTTCTTCGTTTAGAAATATGAAAATAAGCATATTTTATTGAGATTTTGTCTTTTTCATTCAGAAATATGAAAATAAGCATATTTTTATTTAGATTTTCTCATTTTTCTTTTGAAATATGAAAATATGCATATTCTTATTTAGATTTTGACGTTCTCATTTACAAACATGAAAGTAAGCATTTTTTTATTTAGATTTTGACTTTTTCATTTAGAAAATAAGCATATTCATTTCTAAATATGAAAGTAAGCATATTTTTAATTAGATTTTGGCTTTTTCATTTAGAAATATGAAAATAAGCATATTTTTATTTAGATTTTGTTTTTTTCATTCATGAATATGAAAATAAGCATATTTTTATTTAGATTTTGTCTTTTTCATTTAGAAATATGAAAATTAAAATATTATCACTTAGATTTTGTCATATTTATTTTGAAATATGAAAGTAAGCATATTTTTATTTAGATTTTCACTTTTTCATTTAGAAATATGACAATAAGCATATTTTAATTTAGATTTTGTCTTCTTCGTTTAGAAATATGAAAATAAGCATATTTTATTGAGATTTTGTCTTTTTCATTCAGAAATATGAAAATAAGCATATTTTTATTTAGATTTTCTCATTTTTCTTTTGAAATATGAAAATATGCATATTCTTATTTAGATTTTGACGTTCTCATTTACAAACATGAAAGTAAGCATTTTTTTATTTAGATTTTGACTTTTTCATTTAGAAAATAAGCATATTCATTTCTAAATATGAAAGTAAGCATATTTTTAATTAGATTTTGGCTTTTTCATTTAGAAATATGAAAATAAGCATATTTTTATTTAGATTTTGTTTTTTTCATTCATGAATATGAAAATAAGCATATTTTTATTTAGATTTTGTCTTTTTCATTTAGAAATATGAAAATTAAAATATTATCACTTAGATTTTGTCATATTTATTTTGAAATGTGAAAATAAGCATATTTTAATTTTAGATTTTGACTTTTTCATTTAGAAATATAAAAATAAGCATATTTTATTTAGATTTTGTCTTTTTCATTAACAAATAGGAAAATAAGCATAATTTAATGTAGATTTTGGCTTTTTCGTTTATAAATATGAAAATAAGCATATTTTTATTTAGATTTTGACTTTCTCCTTTCGAGTCATGAAAATAAGCATATTTGTATTTAGATTATGATTTTTTATTTAGAAAATAAGCATATTCATTTATAAATATGAATATAAGCATATTTTTATATAGATTTTGCCTTTTTCATTTAGAATATGAGAATAAGCATATTTTTATATAGATTTTGTCATATTTATTTTGAAATATGAAAGTAAGCATATTTTTATTTAGATTTTCACTTTTTCATTTAGAAATATGAAAATAAGCATATTTTTATTTAGATTTTGTCTTTTTCATTTAGAAATATGAAAATAAGCATATTTTGATTTTGATTTTGATTTTTTCATTAGAAATATGAAAATAAGCATATTTTTATTTAGATTTTGATATTTCATTTAGAAAAATGAAAATAAGCATATTTTTATTTACATTTTTACTTTTTCATTTAGAAAATAAGGATATTCATTTATAAATATGAAAATACGCATATTTTTATTTAGATTTTGCCATTTTACTTAGAAATGTGAAAATAAGCAGATTTTTATTTAGATTTTGAATTTTTTTTAGAAATATGAAAATAACCGTATTCAATTAAGATTATGACTTTTTCATTTAGAAATATAAAAATTAGAATATTTTTATTTAGATATTGAGTTTTTCATTTAGAAATATGAAAGTAAGCATATTTTCATTTAGATTTTGACTTTTCATTTAGAAATATGAAAATAAGTATATTTTAATTTAGATTTTGTGTTTTTCATTTAAAAATGTGAAATAAAGCATATTTTTATTTAGATTTTGCCTTTTTCATTTAGAAATAAGAAAATAAGCATATTTTTATTTAGGTTTTGACTTTTTCATTTAGAAATATGAACATAAGCATATTTTTATTTAGGTTTTGTCTTTTTCATTTAGAAATATGAAAATAACCTTATTTTTATTTAGATTATGTCTTTTCATTTAGAAATATGAAAATAAGCATATTTATATTTAGATTTTGACTGTTTCATTTAATTATGTGAAAATAAGCGTATTTTCATTAAGATATTGACTTTTTCATGTAGAAATATGAAAATAAGCATATTTTTATTGACATTATGTCTTTTTCATTTAGAAATATAAAGATAAGCATACTTTTATTTAGATTTTGTCTTTTTCATTTAGAAATATGAAAATAAGCATATTTTTATTTAGATTTTGTCATTTTTCTTTTGAAATGTGAAAATGGGCATATTTTTATTTAGATTTTGACTTTTTCATTTAGAAATCTGAAAATAAGCATATTTTTATGTAGATTTCGTCTTTTTCATTTAGAAATATGAAAATAACCATATTTTTATTTAGATTTTGACTTTTCCAGTAGAAATTAAGCATATTCATTTATAAACATGAAATTGAGCATATTTTTATTTAGATTTTGCTTTTTTTTTATAGAAATATGAAAATAAGCATATTTTTATTTAGATTTTGACTTTTTCATTTATAAATATGAAAATAAGCATATTTTTATTAGATTTTGACTCTTTCATGTAAAAAATAAGTATATTCTTTTATAAGTTTGAAAATAAGCATATTTTTATTTACGTTTTGTCTTCTTCATTTAGAAATATGAAAAAAGCATATTTTTATTTAGATTTTGACTATTTCGTTTAGAAATGTGAAAATAAGAATATTTTCATTAAGATTTTGACTTTTTCATTTAGAAATATGAAAATAAGCATATTTTTATTTAGATTTTGTCTTTTTCACATAGAAATGTGAAAATAAGCATATTTTTATTTAGATTTTTTTCTTTTCATTTAGAAATATGAAAATGCGCATGCTTTCATTTAGACTTTGAGTTTTTCATTTAGAAATATGAAAGTAATCATAATTTTATTTCGATTTTGAATTTTTTTTTAGAAATATGTAAAGAAGCGTATTAAATTAAGATTTTGACTTTTTCATTTACAAATGTGAAAATAAGAATATTTTGATTTTGATTTCGACTTTTTCATATAGAAATATGAAAATAAGCATATTTTTATTTAGATTTTGTCTTTTTCATTTAGAAATATGAAAATACGCATATTTTTATTTAGATTTTGTCTTTTTCATTTAGAAATATGAAAATAAGCATATTTGTATTTAGATTTTGACGGTTTCATTTAAAATTGTGAAAATAAGCGTATTTTCATTAAGATTATGACTTTTTCATACATAAATATGAAATAAGCGTATTTTTATTTAGATTTTGTCTTTTTCACTTAGAAATATGAAAATAAGCATATTTTTATTTAGATTTTGTCTTTTTCATTTAGAAATATGAAAATAAGTATATTTTTATTTAGATTTTGTCTTTTTCATTTAGAAATATGAAAATAAGCATATTTTTATTTAGATTTTGACTTTTCAGTTTAGAAATCTGAAAATGAGCATATTTTTATTTAGATTTTGACTTTTTCATATAGAAATGTGAAAATAAGCATATTTTTATTTAGATTTTGTCTTTTTCATTTAGAAATATGAAAATAAGCATATTTTTATTTTTATTTTTATTTTTTCATAAGAAACATGAAAAGAAGCATATTTTTATTTAGATTTTGATGTTTCATTTAGAAAAATGAAAATAAGCATATTTTTATTTAGATTTTGACTTTCTCATTTACAAACATGAAAATAAGCATATTTTTATTTACATTTTTACTTTTTCATTTAGAAAATAAGGATATTCATTTAGAAATATGAAAATAAGAATATTTTTATTCAGATTTTGACTTTCTTATTTAGAAACAATAAAGTAAGCATATTTGTATTTAGATTTTGAACTTTTCATTTAGAAAATAAGCATATTCATTTATAAATAAATAACATATAAACATATTTTTATATAGATTTTGCATTTTCATCAGAAATATGAAAATAAGCATGTTTTTATTTATATTATGACTTTTTCAGTTAGAAATATAAAAATATAAAATAAGCAAATTTTCATTTAGATTTTTGCTATTTCATTTAGAAATGTGAAAATAAGCATATTTTTATTTAGATTTTGATTTTTTCATTTAGATATATGAAAATAAGCATATTTTTATTTAGATTTTGACTTTTTCATTTAGAAATATGAAAACATGTATATTTTTATTTAGATTTTGACATTTTCATTTAGAAATATGAAAATATGCATATTTTTATTTAGATTTTGTATTTTTCATTTAGAAATATGAAAATAAGCATATTTTATTTAGATTTTGACTTTTTCATTTAGAAATATGAAATTAAGGATATTTTTATTTAGATTTTGTTATTGTCATTTAGAAATATGAAAAGAAGCATATTTCTATTTAGATTTTGTGTTCTTCATTTAGAAATATGAAAATAAGCATATTTTTATTTAGATTTTGTCTTTTTCATTCATAAATATGAAAATAAGCATATTTTTTGTTAGATTTTGTCTTTTTCATTTAGAAATATGAAAATAATCATATTTTTATTTAGATTTTGTCTTTTTCATTTAGAAATATGAAAATAAGGATATTATTTTTTAGATTTTGTCATTATCATTTTGAAATATGAAAATAAGCATATTTTAAATTTAGATTTTGAATTTTTCATTTAGAAATATGAAAATAATCATATTTTTATTTATATTTTGTCTTTTTTTTTAGAAATATGAAAATGGGCATATTTTTATTAAATTTTGCCTTTTTCATTTAGAAATATGAAAATAAGCTTATTTTTATATAGATTTTGACATCTTCATTTAGAAATATGATAATAAGCATATTTTTATTTAGATTTTGTCTTCTTCATCTAGAAATAAGAAAATAACCATATTTTTATTTAGATTTCGTGTTTTTCATTTAGAAATATGAAAATAAGCATATTTTCATTTAGATTTTGTCATTTTTCATTTAGAAATATGAAAATAAGTATATTTTTATTTAGATTTAGACTTTTTCATTTAGAAATATGAAAATAAGCATATTTTTATTTAGATTTCGTCTTTTTCATTTAGAAATCTGAAAATAACCATGTTTTTCTTTAGATTTTGATTTTTCAAGTAGAAAATAAGCATATTCATTTAGAAATCTGAAAATAAGCATATTCTTATTTAGATTTCGACTTTTTCATTTAGAAATATGAAATAAGCATATTTTTATTTAGATTTTTTCATTTTCGTTTAGAAATATGAAAATAAGCATATTTTTATTTAGATTTTGTCATTTTCATTTAGAAATATGAAAATAAGCATATTTGTATTTAGATTTTGACTGTTTCATTTAAAAATATGAAAATAAGCGTATTTTCATTAAGATTTTGACTTTTTCATTCAGAAATATGAAATAAGCATATTTTTATTTAGATTTTGTTTTTTTTCACTTACAAATATGTAAATAAGCATATTTTTATTTAGATTTTGTCTTTTTCATTTAGAAATATGAAAATAAGCATATTTTTATTTTTATTTTTACTTTTTCATTAGAAATATGAAAATAAGCATATTTTTATTTAGATTTTGATATTTCATTTAGAAAAATGAAAATAGGCATATTTTCCTTTAGATTTTGAATTTCTCATTTACAAAGACGAAAATAAGCATATTTTTATTTACATTTTTACTTTTTCATTTAGAAAATAAAGATATTCATTTATAAATATGAAAATAAGCGTATTTTTATTTAGATTTTGTCTTTTTCATTTAGAAATGTGAAAATAAGCATATTTTCATTTAGATTTTAACTTTTTCATTTAGAAATATGAAAATAAGCATATGAAGAGAAATGACAAAATCTATGTAAAAATATGCTTATTTTCGTATTTCTAAATGAAAAAGACAAAACCTAAATAAAAATATGCTTATTTTCATACTTATAAATGAAAAAGTCAAAATCTAAATAAAAACATGCTTATTTTCATATTTCTATATAAAAATAGGCAAAATCTAAATAAAAATATGCTTTTTTTCATATTTATAAATGAATATGCTCATTTTCTACATGAAAAAGACAAAATCTAAAGAAAAATAAGGTTATTTTCATATTTCTAAATGAAAAAGACGAAATCTAAATAAAAATATGCTTATATCCATATTTCTAAATGAAAAAGTCGAAATCTAAATAAAAATATGCTTATTTTCACATTTCAAAAGAGAAATGACAAAATCGATGTAAAAATATGCTTATTTTCATATTTCTAAATGAAAAAGACAAAATCTAAATAAAAATTTGCTTATTTTCATATTTCTAAATGAAGAAGACAAATTCGAAATAAAAATATGCTAATTTTCATATGACTAAATGAAAAAGTTAAAATCTAAATAAAAATATGCTTATTTTCATATTTCTAAATGAAAATGACAAAATCTAAATAAAAATATGCTTATTTTCATATTTATAAATGAATATCTTTATTTTCTAAATGAAAAAGTGAAAATGTAAATAAAAATATGTTTATTTTCATGTCTGTAAATGAGAAAGTCAAAATCTAAATAAAAATATGCTTATTTTCATTTTTCAAAATGAAATATCAAAATCTAAATAAAAATATGCGTATTTTCATATTTCTAATGAAAAAATCAAAATCAAAATCAAAATATGCTTATTTTCATATTTCTAAATGAAAAAGACAAAATCTAAATAAAAATATGCTTATTTTCATATTTCTAAGTGAAGAAGACAAAATCTAAATAAAAATATGCTTATTTCATATTTGTGAATGAATAAGTCAAAATTTTGTCTTTTTCATTTAGAAATATGAAAATATGCATATTTGTATTTAGATTTTGACGGTAAGTAAGCATATTTATATTTATATTTTGAATTTTTCATTTAGAAAATAAGCATATTCATTTATAAATATGACAATAAGCATATTTTTATATAGATTTTGACTTTTTCATTAGAAATATGAAAATATGCATATTTTTATTTAGATTAAGACTTTTTCTTTTAGACGCATGAAAATAAGCATAATTTTATTTAGAATTTGAAGTTTTCATTTAGAAATGTGAAAATCAGCGTATTTTCATTAAGATTTTGACTTTTTCATTTAGAAATATGAAAATAAGCATATTTTATTTAGATTTTGTTTTTTTCTTTTAGAAATATGAAAATAAGCATATTTTTATTTAGATTTGGTCTTTTTCATTTAGAAATATGTAATTAAGCATATTTTTATTTAGATTTTGTCATTTCTCTTTTGAATTGTGAAAATAGGCATATTTTTGTTTAGATTTTGAATTTTCATTAGAAATATGAAAGTAAGCATATTTTTATTTAGATTTCGTCTTTTTCATTTAGAAATATGAAAATAACCATATTTTTCTTTTAGATTTTGACTTTTTCAAATAGAAAATAAGCATATTCATTTCCATTTTCAGTTTCACATTTAGAAATATGAAAATAAGCATATTTTTCTTTAGATTTGGTCTTCTTCATTTAGAAATATGAAAAAGCATATTTTTATTTAGATTTGTACTGTTTCATTTAGAAATGTGAAAATAAGAATATTTTCATTAAGATTTTGACTTTTTCATTTAGAAATATGAAAATGAGCATATTTTTATTTAGATTTTGAATTTTTTATTTAGAAATGTGAAAGTAAGCATATTTTTATTTAGATTTTGTCTTTTCATTTAGAAATATGAAAATACGCATGCTTTCATTTCGACTTTGTGTTTTTCATTTAGAAATGTGAAAATAAACATATTTTTATTTAGATTTTGTTTTCTTTTTTAAAAATATGAAAAGAAGCGTATTAAATTAAGATTTTGCCTTTTTCATTTAGAAAAATTAAAATAAGCATATTTTTATTTAGATTTTGACTTGTTCGTTTAGAACTATGAAAATAAGCATATTTTTATTTAGATTTGGTCTTTCTCATTTAGAAATATGAAAATACGAACATTTTTGTTTAGATTTCGTCTTTTTCATTTAGAAATATGAAAATAAATATATTTTTATTTAGATTTCGACCTTTTCATTTAGAAATATGAAAATAAGCATATTTTTATTTAGATTTTGTCTTTTTCATTTAGAAATATGAAAATAAGCATATTTTTATTTAGATTTTGTCTTTTTCATCGGAAATATGAAAATAAGCATATTTTTATTTAGATTTTGTCTTTTTCATTTAGAAATATGAAAATAAGCATATTTTGATTTTGATTTTGATTTTTACATTAGAAATATGAAAATAAGCATATTTTTATTTAGATTTTGATATTTCATTTAGAAAAATGAAAATAAGCATATTTTTATTTAGATTTTGACTTTCTCATTTACAAACATAAAAATAAGCATATTTTTATTTACATTTTTGCTTTTTCATTTAGAAAATAAGGATATTCATTTACAAATATGAAAATAACCATATTTTTATTTAGATTTTGTCTTTTTTACTTAGAAATGTGAAAATAAGCATATTTTTATTTAGATTTTGAATTTTTTTTTAGAAATATGAAAATAAGCGTATTCAATTAAGATTTTGACTTTTTCATTTAGAAATATGAAAATAAGCATATTTTTTATTAGATTTTGTCTTTTTCATTTAGAAATATGAAAATAAGCATATTTTTATTTAGATTTTGACTTTTTCACTTAGAAATATGAAAATAGGCATATTTTTATTTATATTTTGTCTTTTTCATTTAGAAATATGAATATAAGCGTATTTTGATTTTGATTTTGATTTTTTCATTAAGAAATATGAAAATAAGCATATTTTCATTAAGATTTTGACTTTTCATTTAGAAATATGAAAATAAGTATATTTTAATTTAGATTTTGTGTTTTTCATTTAAAAATGTGAAATAAAGCATATTTTTATTTAGATTTTGCCTTTTTCACTTAGAAATATGAAAATAAGCATATTTTTATTTAGGTTTTGACTTTTTCATTTAGAAATATGAAAATAAGCATATTTTTATTTAGGTTTTGTCTTTTTCATTTAGAAATATGAAAATAAGCTTATTTTTATTTAGATTATGTCTTTTCATTTAGAAATATGAAAATAAGCATATTTGTATTTAGATTTTGACTGTTTCATTTAAAAATGTGAAAATAAGCGTATTTTCATTAAGATATTGACTTTTTCATGTAGAAATATGAAAATAAGCATATTTTTATTGAGATTATGTCTTTTTCATTTAGAAATATAAAGATAAGCATATTTTTATTTAGATTTTGTCTTTTTCATTTAGAAATATGAAAATAAGCATATTTTTATTTAGATTTTGTCATTTTTATTTTGCAATGTGAAAATGGACATATTTTTATTTAGATTTTGACATTTTCATTTAGAAATCTGAAAATAAGCATATTTTTATTTAGATTTCGTCTTTTTCATTTAGAAATATGAAAATAAACATATTTTTGATTAGATTTTGACTCTTTCATGTAAGCATATTCATTTATACATATGAAAATGAGCATATTTTTATTTAGATTTTGCTTTTTTTTTATAGAAATATGAAAATAAGCATATTTTTATTGAGATTTTGACTTTTTCATTTATAAATATGAAAATAAACATATTTTTGATTAGATTTTGACTCTTTCATGTAAAAAATAAGTATATTCTTTTATAAGTTTGAAAATAAGCATATTTTTATTTACGTTTTGTCTTCTTCATTTAGAAATATGAAAAAAGCATATTTTTATTTAGATTTTGACTATTTCGTTTAGAAATGTGAAAATAAGAATATTTTCATTAAGATTTTGACTTTTTCATTTAGAAATATGAAAATAAGCATATTTTTATTTAGATTTTGTCTTTTTCACATAGAAATGTGAAAATAAGCATATTTTTATTTAGATTTTTTCTTTTCATTTAGAAATATGAAAATGCGCATGCTTTCATTTAGACTTTGAGTTTTTCATTTAGAAATATGAAAGTAATCATAATTTTTTTTCGATTTTGAATTTTTTTTTAGAAATATGTAAAGAAGCGTATTAAATTAAGATTTTGACTTTTTCATTTAGAAATGTGAAAATAAGAATATTTTTAATTAGATTTCGACTTTTTCATATAGAAATATGAAAATAAGCATATTTTAATTTAGATTTTGTGTTTTTCATTTAAAAATGTGAAATAAAGCATATTTTTATTTAGATTTTGCCTTTTTCATTTAGAAATATGAAAATAAGCATATTTTTATTTAGGTTTTGCCTTTTTCATTTAGAAATATGAAAATAAGCTTATTTTTATTTAGATTATGTCTTTTCATTTAGAAATATGAAAATAAGCATATTTGTATTTAGATTTTGACTGTTTCATTTAGAAATATGAAAATAAGTATATTTTCATTAAGATATTGACTTTTTCATGTAGAAATATGAAAATAAGCATATTTTTATTGACATTATGTCTTTTTCATTTAGAAATATAAAGATAAGCATATTTTTATTTAGATTTTGTCTTTTTCAATTTGAAATATGAAAATAAGCATATTTTTATTTAGATTTTGTCATTTTTCTTTTGAAATGTGAAAATGGGCATATTTTTATTTAGATTTTGACTTTTTCATTTAGAAATCTGAAAATAAGCATATTTTTAATTAGATTTCGTCTTTTTCATTTAGAGATATGAAAATAACCATATTTTTCTTTAGATTTTGACTTTTCCAGTAGAAAATAAGCATATTCATTTATAAATATGAAAATGAGCATATTTTTATTTAGATTTTGCTTTTTTTTTATAGAAATATGAAAATAAGCATATTTTTATTTAGATTTTGACTTTTTCATTTATAAATATGAAAATAAGCATATTTTTGATTAGATTTTGACTCTTTCATGTAAAAAAAAAGTATATTCTTTTATAAATTTGAAAATAAGCATATTTTTATTTACGTTTTGTCTTCTTCATTTAGAAATATGAAAAAAGCATATTTTTATTTAGATTTTGACTATTTCGTTTAGAAATGTGAAAATAAGAATATTTTCATTAAGATTTTGACTTTTTCATTTAGAAATATGAAAATAAGCATATTTTTATTTAGATTTTGTCTTTTTCACATAGAAATGTGAAAATGAGCATATTTTTATTTAGATTTTTTCTTTTCATTTAGAAATATGAAAATACGCATGCTTTCATTTAGACTTTGAGTTTTTCATTTAGAAATATGAAAATAATCATAATTTTATTTCGATTTTGAATTTTTTTTTAGAAATATGTAAAGAAGCGTATTAAATTAAGATTTTGACTTTTTCATTTAGAAATGTGAAAATAAGCATATTTTTATTTAGATTTTGACTTTCTCATTTACAAACATGAAAATAAGCATATTTTTATTTACATTTTTACTGTCTCATTTAGAAAATAAGGATATTCGTTTATTAAAATGAAAATAAGCATATTTTTATTTAGATTTTGTCTTTTTCATTTAGAAATATGAAAATAACCATATTTTTCTTTAGATTTTGACATTTTCAAGTAGAAAATAAGCATATTCATTTATAAATATGAAAATAAGCATATTTTTATTTAGATTTTGACTTTTTTTATATAGAAATGTGAAAATAAGAATATTTTAATTAAGATTTTGACTTTTTCATTTAGAAATATGAAAATAAGCATATTTTTATTTGGATTTTGTCTTTTTCACTTAGAAATATGAAAATAAGCATATTTTTATTTAGATTTTGTCTTTTTTCATTTAGAAATATGAAAATAAGCATATTTGTATTTAGATTTTTACGGTTTCATTTAAAAATGTGAAAATAAGCGTATTTTCATTAAGATTATGACTTTTTCATTCATAAATATGAAATAAGCGTATTTTTATTTAGATTTTGTCTTTTTCACTTAGAAATAGGAAAATAAGCATATTTTTATTTAGATTTTGTCTTTTTCATTTAGAAATATGAAAATAAGCATATTTTTGTTTTTATTTTTATTTTTTCATAAGAAATATGAAAATAAGCATATTTTTATTTAGATTTTGACTTTCTCATTTACAAACATGAAAATAAGCATATTTTTATTTACATTTTTACTGTCTCATTTAGAAAATAAGGATATTCGTATATTAAAATGAAAATAAGCATATTTTTATTTAGATTTTGTCTTTTTCATTTAGAAATATGAAAATAACCATATTTTTCTTTAGATTTTGACATTTTCAAGTAGAAAATAAGCATATTCATTTATAAATATGAAAATAAGCATATTTTTATTTAGATTTTGCCATTTTTTATATAGAAATGTGAAAATAAGAATATTTTCATAAAGATTTTCACTTTTTCATTTAGAAATATGAAAATAAGCATATTTTTATTTGGATTTTGTCTTTTTCACTTAGAAATATGAAAATATGCATATTTTTATTTAGATTTTGTCTTTTTCATTTAGAAATATGAAAATAAGCATATTTTTATTTAGATTTTGACTTTTTAACTTAGAAATCTGAAAATAAGCATATTTTTATTTAGATTTCGACTTTTTCATATAGAAATATGAAATTAATCATATTTTTATTTAGATTTTGTCTGTTTCATTCATAAATATGAAATAAGCGTATTTTTATTTAGATTTTGTCTTTTTCACTTAGAAATATGAAAATAAGCATATTTTTATTTAGATTTTGTCTTTTTCATTTAGAAATATGAAAATAAGCATATTTTTGTTTTTATTTTTATTTTTTCATAAGAAATATGAAAATAAGCATATTTTTATTTAGATTTTGACTTTCTCATTTACAAACATGAAAATAAGCATATTTTTATTTACATTTTTACTGTTTCATTTAGAAAATAAGGATATTCGTTTATTAAAATGAAAATAAGCATATTTTTATTCAGATTTTGTCTTTTTCATTTAGAAATATGAAAATAACCATATTTTTCTTTAGATTTTGACATTTTCAAGTAGAAAATAACCATATTCATTTATAAATATGAAAATAAGCATATTTTTATTTAGATTTTGCCATTTTTTATATAGAAATGTGAAAATAAGAATATTTTCATTAAGATTTTGACTTTTTCATTTAGAAATATGAAAATAAGCATATTTTTATTTGGATTTGTCTTTTTCACTTAGAAATATGAAAATATGCATATTTTTATTTAGATTTTGTCTTTTTCATTTAGAAATATGAAAATAAGCATATTTTTATTTAGATTTTGACTTTTTAACTTAGAAATCTGAAAATAAGCATATTTTTATTTAGATTTCGACTTTTTCATATAGACATATGAAATTAATCATATTTTTATTTAGATTTTGTCTGTTTCATTCATAAATATGAAATAAGCGTATTTTTATTTAGATTTTGTCTTTTTCACTTAGAAATATGAAAATAAGCATATTTTTATTTAGATTTTGTCTTTTTCATTTAGAAATATGAAAATAAGCATATTTTTGTTTTTATTTTTATTTTTTCATAAGAAATATGAAAATAAGCATATTTTTATTTAGATTTTGACTTTCTCATTTACAAACATGAAAATAAGCATATTTTTATTTACATTTTTACTGTTTCATTTAGAAAATAAGGATATTCGTTTATTAAAATGAAAATAAGCATATTTTTATTTAGATTTTGTCTTTTTCATTTAGAAATATGAAAATAACCATATTTTTCTTTAGATTTTGACATTTTCAAGTAGAAAATAACCATATTCATTTATAAATATGAGAATAAGCATATTTTTATTTAGATTTTGCCTTTTTTTATATAGAAATGTGAAAATAAGAATATTTTCATTAAGATTTTGACTTTTTCATTTAGAAATATGAAAATAAGCATATTTTTATTTGGATTTTGTCTTTTTCACTTAGAAATATGAAAATAAGCATATTTTTATTTAGATTTTGTCTTTTTCATTTAGAAATATGAAAATAAGCATATTTTTATTTAGATTTTGACTTTTTAACTTAGAAATCTGAAAATAAGCATATTTTTTATTTAGATTTCGACTTTTTCATATAGAAATATGAAAATAAGCATATTTTTATTTAGATTTTGTCTTTTTCATTCAGAAATATGAATATAAGCATATTTTTATTTAGATTTTTTCTTTTTCATTTAGAAGTATGAAAAAAAGCATATTTGTATTTAGATTTTGACGGTTACATTTAAAAATGTGAAAATAACCGTATTTTCATTTAGATTATGACTTTTTCATTCAGAAATATGAAATAAGCTATTTTTATTTAGATTTTGTCTTTTTCACTTAGAAATATGAAAATACGCATATTTTTATTTAGATTTTGTCTTTTTCATTTAGAAATATGAAAATAAGCATATTTTTATTTTTATTTTTATTTTTTCATAAGAAATATGAAAAGAAGCATATTTTTATTTAGATTTTGATATTTCATTTACAAAAATGAAAATAAGCATATTTTTATTTAGATTTTGATTTTCTCATTTACAAACATGAAAATAAGCATATTTTTATTCACATTTTGACTTTTCAATTAGAAAATAAGCATATTCATATATAAATATGAAAATAAGCATATTTTTAATTAGATATTGCCTTTTTCATATAGAAATATGAAAATAAGCATATTTTTATTTAGATTTTGTCTTTTTTATATATAAATATGAAAATAAGTATATTTTTAATTAGATTTAGCCTTTTTTATATAGAAATATGAAAATAAGCATATTTTTATTTAGATTGTGTCTTCTTCATTTAGAAATGTAAAAAGCATATTTTGAGATTTTCATTTAGAATTATGAAAATAAGCCTATTTTTATTTAAATTCTGTTTTTTTCACTTAGAAATATGAAAATAAGCATATTTTATTTAGATTTTGTGTTTTCATTTAGAAATATGAAAATACGCATGCTTTCATTTAGACTTTGAATTTTTCATTTAGAAATATGAAAATAAGCATATTTTATTTAGATTTTGAATTTTTTTTTTTAGAAATATGAAAATAAGCGTATTAAATTGAGATTTTGACTTTTTGCATTTAGAAATGTGAAAATTAGCATATTTTTGTTTAGATTTTGATTTTTTCATTTAGAAATATGAAAATAAGCATATTTTTAATTTGATTTTGACTTTTTCATTTAGAAATATGAATATAAGCATATTTTCATTAAGATTTTGACTTTTTCATTTAGAAATATGAAAATAAGCATATTTTTTATTTAGATTTTGTCTTTTTCACTTAGAAATATGAAAATAAGCATATTTTTATTTAGATTTTGTCTGTTTCATTAAGAAATATGAAAATAAGCATATTTTTATTTAGATTTTGACTTTTTCATTTAGAAATATGAAAATAAGCATATTTTCATTAAGATTTTGACTTTTTAATTTAGAAATATGAAAATGAGCATATTTTTATTTAGATTTTGTCTTTTCATTTAGATATATGAAAATACGCATGCTTTTATTTTGACTGAGTTTTTTATTTAGAAATATGAAAATATGCATATTTTTTATTTAGATTTTGAATTTTTTTTTTTTAAATATGAAAATAAGCGTAGTACATTAAGATTTCGACTTTTTCCTTTAGAAATATGAAAATTAGCATATTTTTATATAGATCTTGTGTTTTTCATTTAGAAATATGAAAATAAACATGTTTTCATGGAGATTTGGACTTTTTTATTTAGACATATGTAAATAAGCATATTTTCATTAAGATTTTGACTTTTTCATTTAGAAATATGAAAATAAGCATATTTTCATTAAGATTTTGACTTTTTCATTTAGAAATATGAAAATAAGCATATTTTTATTTAGATTTTGACTTTTTCAGTTAGAAATATGAAAATTAGCATCTTTTTATTTAGATTTTGTCATTTTTCTTTTGAAGCTTATTTTTATTTAGATTTTGAATTTTTCATTAGAAATCTGAAAATAAGCATATTTTATTTAGATTTTGTCATTTTCATTTAGAAATATGAAAATAAGCATATTTTTATTTACATTTTGACTTTTTCATTAGAAATATTAAAATTAACATTTTTATATTTACATTTTTACTTTTTCACTTAGAAATATGAAAATAAGCATATTTTGATCCAGATTTTGAATTTTTCATTAAGAAATATGAAAATAAGCATATTTTTCGTTTAGATTTGAATTTTTCTTTAGAAATATGAAAATAAAAATAGTTTTATTTAGATTTTGACATTTTCATTTCGAAAAATGAGAATAAACATATTTTTATTTAGATTTTGAATTTCTCATTTAGAAACATGAAAGTATGCATATTTTTATTTAGATTTTGAGTTTTTCATTCAGAACATAAGCATATTCATTTATAAATATGAAAATAAGCATATCTTTTATTTAGATTATGCAGTTTTCATTTTAAAATATGAAAATAAGCATATTTTCATTTAGATTTTGACTTTTTCATTTAGAAATATGAAAATAAGCATATTTTTTATTTAGATTTTGTCTTTTTCACTTAGAAATATGAAAATAAGCATATTTTTATTTAGATTTTGTCTGTTTCATTAAGAAATATGAAAATAAGCATATTTTTATTTAGATTTTGACTTTTTCATTTAGAAATATGAAAATAAGCATATTTTCATTAAGATTTTGACTTTTTAATTTAGAAATATGAAAATGAGCATATTTTTATTTAGATTTTGTCTTTTCATTTAGATATATGAAAATACGCATGCTTTTATTTTGACTGAGTTTTTTATTTAGAAATATGAAAATATGCATATTTTTATTTAGATTTTGAATTTTTTTTTTTAAATATGAAAATAAGCGTAGTACATTAAGATTTCGACTTTTTCCTTTAGAAATATGAAAATTAGCATATTTTTATATAGATCTTGTGTTTTTCATTTAGAAATATGAAAATAAACATGTTTTCATGGAGATTTGGACTTTTTTATTTAGACATATGTAAATAAGCATATTTTCATTAAGATTTTGACTTTTTCATTTAGAAATATGAAAATAAGCATATTTTCATTAAGATTTTGACTTTTTCATTTAGAAATACGAAAATAAGCATATTTTTATTTAGATTTTGACTTTTTCAGTTAGAAATATGAAAATTAGCATCTTTTTATTTAGATTTTGTCATTTTTCTTTTGAAGCTTATTTTTATTTAGATTTTGAATTTTTCATTAGAAATCTGAAAATAAGCATATTTTATTTAGATTTTGTCATTTTCATTTAGAAATATGAAAATAAGCATATTTTTATTTACATTTTGACTTTTTCATTAGAAATATTAAAATTAACATTTTTATATTTACATTTTTACTTTTTCACTTAGAAATATGAAAATAAGCATATTTTGATCCAGATTTTGAATTTTTCATTAAGAAATATGAAAATAAGCATATTTTTCGTTTAGATTTGAATTTTTTCTTTAGAAATATGAAAATAAAAATAGTTTTATTTAGATTTTGACATTTTCATTTCGAAAAATGAGAATAAACATATTTTTATTTAGATTTTGAATTTCTCATTTAGAAACATGAAAGTATGCATATTTTTATTTAGATTTTGAGTTTTTCATTCAGAACATAAGCATATTCATTTATAAATATGAAAATAAGCATATCTTTTATTTAGATTATGCAGTTTTCATTTTAAAATATGAAAATAAGCATATTTTCATTTAGATTTTGACTTTTTCATTTAGAAATATGAAAATAAGCATATTTTTTATTTAGATTTTGTCTTTTTCACTTAGAAATATGAAAATAAGCATATTTTTATTTAGATTTTGTCTGTTTCATTAAGAAATATGAAAATAAGCATATTTTTATTTAGATTTTGACTTTTTCATTTAGAAATATGAAAATAAGCATATTTTCATTAAGATTTTGACTTTTTAATTTAGAAATATGAAAATGAGCATATTTTTATTTAGATTTTGTCTTTTCATTTAGATATATGAAAATACGCATGCTTTTATTTTGACTGAGTTTTTTATTTAGAAATATGAAAATATGCATAATTTTATTTAGATTTTGAATTTTTTTTTTTAAATATGAAAATAAGCGTAGTACATTAAGATTTCGACTTTTTCCTTTAGAAATATGAAAATTAGCATATTTTTATATAGATCTTGTGTTTTTCATTTAGAAATATGAAAATAAACATGTTTTCATGGAGATTTGGACTTTTTTATTCAGACATATGTAAATAAGCATATTTTCATTAAGATTTTGACTTTTTCATTTAGAAATATGAAAATAAGCATATTTTCATTAAGATTTTGACTTTTTCATTTAGAAATACGAAAATAAGCATATTTTTATTTAGATTTTGACTTTTTCAGTTAGAAATATGAAAATTAGCATCTTTTTATTTAGATTTTGTCATTTTTCTTTTGAAGCTTATTTTTATTTAGATTTTGAATTTTTCATTAGAAATCTGAAAATAAGCATATTTTATTTAGATTTTGTCATTTTCATTTAGAAATATGAAAATAAGCATATTTTTATTTACATTTTGACTTTTTCATTAGAAATATTAAAATTAACATTTTTATATTTACATTTTTACTTTTTCACTTAGAAATATGAAAATAAGCATATTTTGATCCAGATTTTGAATTTTTCATTAAGAAATATGAAAATAAGCATATTTTTCGTTTAGATTTGAATTTTTCTTTAGAAATATGAAAATAAAAATAGTTTTATTTGGATTTTGACATTTTCATTTCGAAAAATGAGAATAAACATATTTTTATTTAGATTTTGAATTTCTCATTTAGAAACATGAAAGTATGCATATTTTTATTTAGATTTTGAGTTTTTCATTCAGAACATAAGCATATTCATTTATAAATATGAAAATAAGCATATCTTTTATTTAGATTATGCAGTTTTCATTTTAAAATATGAAAATAAGCATATTTTCATTTAGATTTTGACTTTTTCATTTAGAAATATGAAAATAAGCATATTTTTTATTTAGATTTTGTCTTTTTCACTTAGAAATATGAAAATAAGCATATTTTTATTTAGATTTTGTCTGTTTCATTAAGAAATATGAAAATAAGCATATTTTTATTTAGATTTTGACTTTTTCATTTAGAAATATGAAAATAAGCATATTTTCATTAAGATTTTGACTTTTTAATTTAGAAATATGAAAATGAGCATATTTTTATTTAGATTTTGTCTTTTCATTTAGATATATGAAAATACGCATGCTTTTATTTTGACTGAGTTTTTTATTTAGAAATATGAAAATATGCATATTTTTATTTAGATTTTGAATTTTTTTTTT
Organism: Ascarosepion bandense; assembly: GCA_037127315.1. Classification (NCBI taxonomy): domain Eukaryota; kingdom Metazoa; phylum Mollusca; class Cephalopoda; order Sepiida; family Sepiidae; genus Ascarosepion; species Ascarosepion bandense. Next base: position 154,209 of record JBBBDQ010025396.1, read on the forward strand.
TTTAAATATGAAAATAAGCGTAGTACATTAAGATTTCGACTTTTTCCTTTAGAAATATGAAAATTAGCATATTTTTATATAGATCTTGTGTTTTTCATTTAGAAATATGAAAATAAACATGTTTTCATGGAGATTTGGAATTTTTTATTCAGACATATGTAAATAAGCATATTTTCATTAAGATTTTGACTTTTTCATTTAGAAATATGAAAATAAGCATATTTTCATTAAGATTTTGACTTTTTCATTTAGAAATACGAAAATAAGCATATTTTTATTTAGATTTTGACTTTTTCAGTTAGAAATATGAAAATTAGCATCTTTTTATTTAGATTTTGTCATTTTTCTTTTGAAGCTTATTTTTATTTAGATTTTGAATTTTTCATTAGAAATCTGAAAATAAGCATATTTTATTTAGATTTTGTCATTTTCATTTAGAAATATGAAAATAAGCATATTTTTATTTACATTTTGACTTTTTCATTAGAAATATTAAAATTAACATTTTTATATTTACATTTTTACTTTTTCACTTAGAAATATGAAAATAAGCATATTTTGATCCAGATTTTGAATTTTTCATTAAGAAATATGAAAATAAGCATATTTTTCGTTTAGATTTGAATTTTTCTTTAGAAATATGAAAATAAAAATAGTTTTATTTAGATTTTGACATTTTCATTTCGAAAAATGAGAATAAACATATTTTTATTTAGATTTTGAATTTCTCATTTAGAAACATGAAAGTATGCATATTTTTATTTAGATTTTGAGTTTTTCATTCAGAACATAAGCATATTCATTTATAAATATGAAAATAAGCATATCTTTTATTTAGATTATGCAGTTTTCATTTTAAAATATGAAAATAAGCATATTTTCATTTAGATTTTGACTTTTTCATTTAGAAATATGAAAATAAGCATATTTTTTATTTAGATTTTGTCTTTTTCACTTAGAAATATGAAAATAAGCATATTTTTATTTAGATTTTGTCTGTTTCATTAAGAAATATGAAAATAAGCATATTTTTATTTAGATTTTGACTTTTTCATTTAGAAATATGAAAATAAGCATATTTTCATTAAGATTTTGACTTTTTAATTTAGAAATATGAAAATGAGCATATTTTTATTTAGATTTTGTCTTTTCATTTAGATATATGAAAATACGCATGCTTTTATTTTGACTGAGTTTTTTATTTAGAAATATGAAAATATGCATATTTTTATTTAGATTTTGAATTTTTTTTTTTAAATATGAAAATAAGCGTAGTACATTAAGATTTCGACTTTTTCCTTTAGAAATATGAAAATTAGCATATTTTTATATAGATCTTGTGTTTTTCATTTAGAAATATGAAAATAAACATGTTTTCATGGAGATTTGGACTTTTTTATTTAGACATATGTAAATAAGCATATTTTCATTAAGATTTTGACTTTTTCATTTAGAAATATGAAAATAAGCATATTTTCATTAAGATTTTGACTTTTTCATTTAGAAATACGAAAATAAGCATATTTTTATTTAGATTTTGACTTTTTCAGTTAGAAATATGAAAATTAGCATCTTTTTATTTAGATTTTGTCATTTTTCTTTTGAAGCTTATTTTTATTTAGATTTTGAATTTTTCATTAGAAATCTGAAAATAAGCATATTTTATTTAGATTTTGTCATTTTCATTTAGAAATATGAAAATAAGCATATTTTTATTTACATTTTGACTTTTTCATTAGAAATATTAAAATTAACATTTTTATATTTACATTTTTACTTTTTCACTTAGAAATATGAAAATAAGCATATTTTGATCCAGATTTTGAATTTTTCATTAAGAAATATGAAAATAAGCATATTTTTCGTTTAGATTTGAATTTTTCTTTAGAAATATGAAAATAAAAATAGTTTTATTTAGATTTTGACATTTTCATTTCGAAAAATGAGAATAAACATATTTTTATTTAGATTTTGAATTTCTCATTTAGAAACATGAAAGTATGCATATTTTTATTTAGATTTTGAGTTTTTCATTCAGAACATAAGCATATTCATTTATAAATATGAAAATAAGCATATCTTTTATTTAGATTATGCAGTTTTCATTTTAAAATATGAAAATAAGCATATTTTCATTTAGATTTTGACTTTTTCATTTAGAAATATGAAAATAAGCATATTTTCATTTAGATTTTAACTTTTTCATTTAGAAATATGAAAATAAGCATATTTTTATTCAGATTTCAACTTTTTCATTTGAAAAATAAGCATATTCATTTATAAATATGAAAATAAGCATATTGTTAATTAGAGTTTGCCTTTGTCATTTAGAAATATGAAAGTAAGCATATTTTTATTTAGATTTTGATGTTTTCATTCAGAAATATGAAAATAAGCATATTTTTATTTAGATTTTGTTTTCTCATTTAGAAACATGAAAATAAGCACATTTGTATTTAGATTTTAAATTTTTCATTTATAAAATAAGCATATTCATCTATGAATATGAAAATAAGCATATTTTTATATGGATTTTGACTTTTTCATTTAGAAATATGAAAATAAGCATATTTTTATTTAGATTTTGTCTGTTTCATTAAGAAATATGAAAATAAGCATATTTTTACTTAGATTTTGACTTTTTGATTTAGAAATATGAAAATAAGCATATTTTTATTTAGATTTTGTCTTTTTTAATTAGAAATGTGAAAATATGCATATTTTTATTTAGATTTTGACTTTTCATTTATATATATGAAAATACGCATATTTTTTCATTTAGAAATATGAAAATATGCATATTTTTATTTAGATTTTGAATTTTTTTTAAATATGAAAATAAGCGTAGTACATTAAGATTTCGACTTTTTCCTTTAGAAATATGAAAATTAGCATATTTTTATATAGATCTTGTGTTTTTCATTTAGAAATATGAAAATAAACTTATTTTCATGGAGATTTTGACTTTTTTATTTAGACATATGTAAATAAGCATATTTTCATTAAGATTTTGAATTTTTCATTTAGAAATATGAAAATAAGCATATTTTTATTTAGATTTTGACTTTTTCAGTTAGAAATATGAAAATAAGCATCTTTTGATTTAGATTTTGTCATTTTTCTTTTGAAGCTGATTTTTATTTAGATTTTGCCTTTTTCATTAGAAATATGAAAGTAAGCATATTTTTATTTAGATTTTTACTTTTTCATTTAGAAATATGAAAATAAGCATATTTTTATTTAGATTTTGACATTTCATTTAGAAATATGAAAATAAACGTATTTTATTTAGATTTTGTCATTTTCATTTAGAAATATGAAAATAAGCATATTTTTATTTAGATTTTGACTTTTTCATTAGAAATATTAAAATTAACATTTTTATATTTACATTTTGACTTTTTCACTTAGAAATATGAAAAATAAGCATATTTTGATCTAGATTTTGAATTTTTCATTAAGAAATATAAAAATAAGCATATTTTTCATTTAGATTTGACTTTTTCTTTAGAAATATGCAAATAAAAATAGTTTTATTTAGATTTTGACTTTCTCATTTAGAAACATGAAAATATGCATATTTTTATTTAGATTTTGAATTTTTCATTCAGAACATAAGCATATTCATTTATAAATATGAAAATAAGCATATCTTTTATTTAGATTATGCAGTTTTCATTTTAAAATATGAAAATAAGCATATTTTCATTTAGATTTTGACTTTTTCATTTAGAAATATGAAAATAAGCATATTTTCATTTAGATTTTGACTTTTTCATTTAGAAATATGAAAATAAGCATATTTTTATTCAGATTTCGACTTTTTCATTTGAAAAATAAGTATATTCATTTATAAATATGAAAATAAGCATATTGTTAATTAGAGTTTGCCTTTGTCATTTAGAAATATGAAAGTAAGCATATTTTTATTTAGATTTTGACGTTTTCATTCAGAAATATGAAAATAAGCATATTTTATTTAGATTTTGATTTCTCATTTAGAAACATGAAAATAAGCACATTTATATTTAGATTTTAAATTTTTCATTTAGAAAATAAGCATATTCATCTATGAATATGAAAATAAGCATATTTTTATATAGATTTTGCCTTTTTCATTTAGAAATATGAAAACAAGCATATTTTGATTTAGATTTTGACTGTTTCATTTAAAAATGTGAAAATAAGCGTATTTTCATTAAGATTTTGACTTTTTCATTTAGAAATATGAAAATAAGCATATTTTTATTCAGATTTCGACTTTTTCATTTGAAAAATAAGTATATTCATTTATAAATATGAAAATAAGCATATTGTTAATTAGAGTTTGCCTTTGTCATTTAGAAATATGAAAGTAAGCATATTTTTATTTAGATTTTGTCTTTTTCACTTAGAAATATGAAAATACGCATGCTTTTATTTTGACTGAGTTTTTCATTTAGAAATATGAAAATATGCATATTTTTATTTAGACTTTGAATTTTTTTTAAATATGAAAATAAGCGTAGTACATTAAGATTTCGACTTTTTCCTTTATAAATATGAAAATAAGCATATTTTGATATAGATCTTGTGTTTTTCATTTAGAAATATGAAAATAAACATATTTTCATGGAAATTTTGACTTTTTTATTTAGACATATGTAAATAAGCATATTTTCATTAAGATTTTGACTTTTTCATTTAGAAATATGAAAATAAGCATATTTTTATTTAGATTTTGACTTTTTCAGTTAGAAATATGAAAATTAGCATCTTTTTATTTAGATTTTGTCATTTTTCTTTTGAAGCTTATTTTTATTTAGATTTTGAATTTTTCATTTACAAATATGAAAATGAGCATGTTTTTATTTAGATTTTGTCTTTGTCATTTAGAAATATGAAAGTAAGCATATTTTTATTTAGATTTTTACTTTTTCATTTAGAAATATGAAAATAAGCATATTTTTATTTAGATTTTGACATTTCATTTAGAAATATGAAAATGAACATATTTTTATTTAGATTTTGTCATTTTCATTTAGAAATATGAAAATAAGCATATTTTTATTTAGATTTTGACTTTTTCATTAGAAATATTAAAATTAACATATTTATATTTACATTTTGACTTTTTCACTTAGAAATATTTAAATAAGCATATTTTGATCCAGATTTTGAATATTTCATTAAGAAATATGAAAATAAGCATATTTTTCATTTAGATTTGACTTTTTCTTTAGAAATATGAAAATAAAAATAGTTTTATTTAGATTTTGACATTTTCATTTCAAAAAATGTTAATAAACATATTTTTATTTAGATTTTGACTTTCTCATTTAGAAACATGAAAATATGCATATTTTTATTTAGATTTTGAGTTTTTCATTCAGAACATAAGCATATTCATTTATAAATATGAAAATGAGCATATCTTTTATTTAGATTATGCAGTTTTCATTTTAAAATATGAAAATAAGCATATTTTCATTTAGATTTTGACTTTTTCATTTAGAAATATGAAAATAAGCATATTTTCATTTAGATTTTGACTTTTTCATTTAGAAATATGAAAATAAGCATATTTTTATTCAGATTTCGAATTTTTCATTTGAAAAATAAGTATATTCATTTATAAATATGAAAATAAGCATATTGGTAATTAGAGTTTGCCTTTGTCATTTAGAAATATGAAAGTAAGCATATCTTTATTTAGATTTTGACGTTTTCATTCAGAAATATGAAAATAAGCATATTTTTATTTGATTTTGTCTTTTTCGGTTAGATTTTGACTTTTTCATTTAGAAATATGAAATTAGCATATTTGTAACTACATTTTGAGTTTGTGATTTAGAAATATGAAAGTAAGCATATTTTTATTTAGATTTTGACTTTCTCATTTACAAATATGAAAATAAGCATATTTTGATATAGATTTTGACGTTTTCATTTGGAAATGTGAAAATAAGCGTATTTTCATTAAGATTTTGAATTTTTCATTTAGAAATATGAAAATAAGCATATTTAGATTTAGATTTTGTCATTTTCCTTTAGAAACATGAAAATAAGCATATTTTTATTTAGATTTCGTCTTTTTCATTTAGAAATATGAAAATAAGCATATATTTATTTAGATTTCGTCTTTTTCATTTAGAAATATGAAAATAAGCATATTTTTATTTACATTTCGCGTTTTTCATTTAGAAATATGAAAATGAGCGTATTTTTATTTAGATTTTGACTTTTTCGTGAGAAATATGAAAATAAGCATATTTTTATTTAGATTTTGACATTTTCATTTCGAAAAATGAGAATAAGCATATTTTTATTTAGATTTTGAATTTAGAAACACGATAATATGCATATTTTCATTTAGATTTTGACTTTTTCATTTTGAAATATGAAAATAAGCATATATATATTTAGATTTGGAATTTCTAATTTGAAACATGAAAACAAGCATATTTTTTTTTTAGATTTTGACGTTTTCATCTAGAAATATAAAAATAAGCATATTTTGATTTAGATTTTTACGTTTTCATTTTAAAATGTGAAAATAAGCGTATTTTCATTAAGATTTTGACTTTTTCATTTTGAAATATGAAAATAAGCATATTTTTATTTAGATTTTGACTTTTTCATTTAGAAATGTGAAAATAAGCATATTTTTATTTAGATTTTGTCGTTTTCCTTTAGACACATGAAAATAAGCATATTTTTATTTAGATTTCGTCTTTTTCATTTACAAATATGTAAATAAGCATATATTTATTTAGATTTCGTCTTTTTCATTTAGAAATATGAAAATAAGCATATTTTTATTTACATTACGCGTTTTTCATTTAGAAATATGAAAATGAGCATATTTTTATTTAGACTTTGACTTTTTCGTGAGAAATATGGAAATAAGCATATTTTTATTTAGATTTTGACATTTTCATTTCGAAAAATGAGAATAAGCATATTTTTATTTAGATTTTGAATTTAGAAACACGAATATATGCATATTTTCATTTAGATTTTGACTTTTTCATTTAGAAAAAGCATCTTCATTGATAAATATAAAAATAAGCATATTTTTATTTAGATTTTGCCTATTTCATTTTGAAATATGAAAATAAGCATATATATATTTAGATTTGGAATTTCTAATTTGAAACATGAAAACAAGCATATTTTTTTTTTAGATTTTGACGTTTTCATCTAGAAATATAAAAATAAGCATATTTTGATTTAGATTTTGACGTGTTCATTTAGAAATGTGAAAATAAGCGTATTTTCATTAAGATTTTGACTTTTTCATTTAGAAATATGAAAATAAGCATATTTTTATTTAGATTTCGAATTTTTCATTTAGAAATATGAAAATAAGCATATTTTTATTTAGATTTCGTCATTTTCCTTGAGAAACATGAAAATAAGCATATTTTTATTTAGATTTCGTCTTTTTCATTTAGGAATATGAAAATAAGCATATTTTTATTTAGATTTCGTCTTTTTCATTTTGAAATATGAAAATAAGCATATTTTTATTTAGATTTTGACTTTTTCATTTAGAAATATGAAAATAAGCATATATTAATTTAGATTTGGACGTATTCATTTACAAATGTGAAAAAAAGCGTATTTTCATGAAGATTTTGACTTTTTAATTTAGTATTATGAAAATAAGCATATTTTTATTTAGATTTCGAATTTTTTTGTAGAAATAAGAAATAAGCGTATTACATGAAGATTTTGAGTTTTTCATTTAGAAATATGAAAATAAGCGTATATTCATTAAGATTTTGTCTTTTTCATTTTGAAATATGAAAATAAGCATATTTTTATTTAGATTTTGTCATTTTCCTTGAGAAACATGAAAATAAGCATATTTTTATTTAGATTTCGTCTTTTTCATTTAGAAATGTGAAAATAAGCGTATTTTCATTAAGATTTTGAATTTTTCATTTAGAAATATGAAAATAAGCATATTTTTATTTAGATTTTGTCATTTTCCTTGAGAAACATGAAAATAAGACTATTTCTATTTAGATTTCGTCTTTTCATTTAGAAACATGAAAATAAGCATATTTTTATTTAGATTTTGAGTTTTTCATTCAGAACATAAGCATATTCATTTATAAATATGAAAATGAGCATATCTGTTATTTAGATTATGCAGTTTTCATTTTAAAATATGAAAATAAGCATATTTTCATTTAGATTTTGACTTTTTCATTTAGAAATATGAAAATAAGCATATTTTCATTTAGATTTTGACTTTTTCATTTAGAAATATGAAAATAAGCATATTTTTATTCAGATTTCGACTTTTTCATTTGAAAAATAAGCATATTCATTTATAAATATGAAAATAAGCATATTGTTAATTAGATTTTGCCTTTGTCATTTAGAAATATGAAAGTAAGCATATTTTTATTTAGATTTTGACGTTTTCGTTCAGAAATATGAAAATAAGCATATTTTTATTTAGATTTTGTCTTTTTCAGTTAGATTGTGACTTTTTCATTTAGAAATATGAAATTAGCATATTTGTAACTACATTTTGAGTTTGTGATTTAGAAATATGAAAGTAAGCATATTTTTGTTTAGATTTTGACTTTCTCATTTACAAATATGAATATAAGCATATTTTGATATAGATTTTGACGTTTTCATTTAGAAATGTGAAAATAAGCGTATTTTCATTAAGATTTTGAATTTTTCATTTAGAAATATGAAAATAAGCATATTTAGATTTAGATTTTGTCATTTTCCTTTAGAAACATGAAAATAAGCATATTTTTATTTAGATTTCGTCTTTTTCATTTAGAAATATGAAAATAAGCATATATTTATTTAGATTTCGTCTTTTTCATTTAGAAATATGAAAATAAGCATATTTTTATTTACATTTCGCGTTTTTCATTTAGAAATATGAAAATGAGCGTATTTTTATTTAGATTTTGACTTTTTCGTGAGAAATATGAAAATAAGCATATTTTTATTTAGATTTTGACATTTTCATTTCGAAAAATGAGAATAAGCATATTTTTATTTAGATTTTGAATTTAGAAACACGATAATATGCATATTTTCATTTAGATTTTGACTTTTTCATTTAGAAAAAGCATCTTCATTGATAAATATGAAAATAAGCATATTTTTATTTAGATTTTGCCTATTTCATTTTGAAATATGAAAATAAGCATATATATATTTAGATTTGGAATTTCTAATTTGAAACATGAAAACAAGCATATTTTTTTTTTAGATTTTGACGTTTTCATCTAGAAATATAAAAATAAGCATATTTTGATTTAGATTTTGACGTATTCATTTAGAAATGTGAAAATAAGCGTATTTTCATTAAGATTTTGACTTTTTCATTTAGAAATATGAAAATAAGCGTATTTTCATTAAGATTTAGCCTTTTTCATTTTGAAATATGAAAATAAGCATATTTTTATTTAGATTTTGACTTTTTCATTTAGAAATGTGAAAATAAGCATATTTTTATTTAGATTTTGTCGTTTTCCTTTAGACACATGAAAATAAGCATATTTTTATTTAGATTTCGTCTTTTTCATTTACAAATATGAAAATAAGCATATATTTATTTAGGTTTCGTCTTTTTCATTTAAAAATATGAAAATAAGCATATTTTTATTTACATTACGCCTTTTTCATTTAGAAATATGAAAATGAGCATATTTTTATTTAGACTGACTTTTTCGTGAGAAATATGAAAATAAGCATATTTTTATTTAGATTTCGTCTTTTTCATTTAGAAATATGAAAATAAGCATATTTTTATTTAGATTTCGTCTTTTTCATTTAGAAATATGAAAATAAGCATATTTTTATTTAGATTTTGACTTTTTCATGAGAAATATGTAAATAAGCATATTTTTATTTAGATTTTGACATTTTGATCTCGAAAAATGAGAATATGCATATTTTTATTTAGATTTTGAATTTCTCATTTAGAAACATGAAAACATGCATAGTTTTATTTAGAGTTTGAATTTTTCAGTTAGAAATATGAAAATAAGCATATTGTTTTTCATTTAGAAATATGAAAATGAGTGTATTTTTATTTAAATAAGCATATATTTATTTAGATTTGCACGTTTTCATTTAGAAATGTGAAAAAAAGCGTATTTTCATTAAGATTTTGACTTTTTAATTTAGTATTATGTAAATAAGCATATTTTTATTTAGATTTCGAATTTTTTTTGTAGAAATAAGAAATAAGCGTATTACATGAAGATTTTGAGTTTTTCATTTAGAAATATGAAAATAAGCGTATATTCATTAAGATTTTGTCTTTTTCATTTTGAAATATGAAAATAAGCATATTTTTATTTAGATTTTGACTTTTTCATTTAGAAATATGAAAATAAGCATATATTTATTTAGATTTGGACGTTTTCATTTAGAAATGTGAAAAAAAAGCGTGTTTTCATTAAGATTTTGACTTTTTAAATTAGTATTATGAAAATAAGCATATTTTTATTTAGATTTCGAATTTTTTTGTAGAAATAAGAAATAAGCGTATTACATGAAGATTTTGAGTTTTTCATTTAGAAATATGAAAATAAACGTATATTCATTAAGATTTGGTCTTTTTCATTTTCAAATATGAAAATAAGCATATTTTTATTTAGATTTTTGCTTTTTCATTTAGAAATATGAAAATAAGCATATTTTTATTTAGATTTTGTTATTGTCATTTAGAAATGTGAAAATAAGCGTATTTTCATTAATATTTTGAATTTTTCATTTAGAAATGTGAAAATAAGCATATTTTTATTTAGATTTCGTCTTTTTCATTTAGAAATGTGAAAATAAGCGTATTTTCATTAAGATTATGAATTTTTCATTTAGAAATATGAAAATAAGCATATTTTTATTTAGATTTTGTCATTTTCCTTGAGAAACATGAAAATAAGCATATTTTTATTTAGATTTCGTCTTTTTCATTTAGAAATATGAAAATAAGCATATTTTTATTTACATTTCGTCTTTTTCAATTAGAAATATGAAAATAAGCATATTTTATTTAGATTTTGACTTTTTCATGAGAAATATGAAAATAAGCATATTTTTATTTAGATTTTGACTTTTTCATTTAGAAATATGAAAATAAGCATATATTTATTTATATTTGGACGTTTTCATTTAGAAATGTGAAAAAAAGCTTATTTTCATTAAGATTTTGACTTTTTAATTTAGTATTATGAAAATAAGCATATTTTTATTTAGATTTCGAATTTTTCATTTAGAAATATGAAAATAAGCATATTTTTATTTAGATTTCGTCATTTTCCTTGAGAAACATGAAAATAAGCATATTTTTATTTAGATTTCGTCTTTTTCATTTAGGAATATGAAAATAAGCATATTTTTATTTAGATTTCGTCTTTTTCATTTTGAAATATGAAAATAAGCATATTTTTATTTAGATTTTGCTTTTTCATTTAGAAATATGAAAATAAGCATATATTTATTTAGATTTGGACGTTTTCATTTAGAAATGTGAAAAAAAGCGTATTTTCATTAAGATTTTGACTTTTTAATTTTGTATTATGAAAATAAGCATATTTTTATTTAGATTTCGAATTTTTTTGTAGAAATAAGAAATAAGCGTATTACATGAAGATTTTGAGTTTTTCATTTAGAAATATGAAAATAAGCGTATATTCATTAAGATTTTCTCTTTTTCATTTTGAAATATGAAAATAAGCATATTTTTATTTAGATTTTGTCATTTTCCTTGAGAAACATGAAAATAAGCATATTTTTATTTAGATTTCGTCTTTTTCATTTAGAAATATGAAAATAAGCATATTTTTATTTAGATTTCGTCTTTTTCATTTAGAAATGTGAAAATAAGCGTATTTTCATTAAGATTTTGAATTTTTCATTTAGAAATATGAAAATAAGCATATTTTTATTTAGATTTTGTCATTTTCCTTGAGAAACATGAAAATAAGACTATTTCTATTTAGATTTCGTCTTTTTCATTTAGAAATATGAAAATAAGCATATTTTTATTTAGATTTTGAGTTTTTCATTCAGAACATAAGCATATTCATTTATAAATATGAAAATGAGCATATCTGTTATTTAGATTATGCAGTTTTCATTTTAAAATATGAAAATAAGCATATTTTCATTTAGATTTTGACTTTTTCATTTAGAAATATGAAAATAAGCATATTTTCATTTAGATTTTGACTTTTTCATTTAGAAATATGAAAATAAGCATATTTTTATTCAGATTTCGACTTTTTCATTTGAAAAATAAGCATATTCATTTATAAATATGAAAATAAGCATATTGTTAATTAGATTTTGCCTTTGTCATTTAGAAATATGAAAGTAGGCATATTTTTATTTAGATTTTGACGTTTTCATTCAGAAATATGAAAATAAGCATATTTTTATTTAGATTTTGTCTTTTTCAGTTAGATTTTGACTTTTTCATTTAGAAATATGAAATTAGCATATTTGTAACTACATTTTGAGTTTGTGATTTAGAAATATGAAAGTAAGCATATTTTTGTTTAGATTTTGACTTTCTCATTTACAAATATGAAAATAAGCATATTTTGATATAGATTTTGCCGTTTTCATTTAGAGATGTGAAAATAAGCGTATTTTCATTAAGATTTTGAATTTTTCATTTAGAAATATGAAAATAAGCATATTTAGATTTAGATTTTGTCATTTTCCTTTAGAAACATGAAAATAAGCATATTTTTATTTAGATTTCGTCTTTTTCATTTAGAAATATGAAAATAAGCATATATTTATTTAGATTTCGTCTTTTTCATTTAGAAATATGAAAATAAGCATATTTTTATTTACATTTCGCGTTTTTCATTTAGAAATATGAAAATGAGCGTATTTTTATTTAGATTTTGACTTTTTCGTGAGAAATATGAAAATAAGCATATTTTTATTTAGATTTTGACATTTTCATTTCGGAAAATGAGAATAAGCATATTTTTATTTAGATTTTGAATTTAGAAACACGATAATATGCATATTTTCATTTAGATTTTGACTTTTTCATTTAGAAAAAGCATCTTCATTGATAAATATGAAAATAAGCATATTTTTATTTAGATTTTGCCTTTTTCATTTTGAAATATGAAAATAAGCATATATATATTTAGATTTGGAATTTCTAATTTGAAACATGAAAACAAGCATATTTTTTTTTAGGTTTTGACGTTTTCATCTAGAAATATAAAAATAAGCATATTTTGATTTAGATTTTTACGTTTTCATTTAGAAATGTGAAAATAAGCGTATTTTCATTAAGATTTTGACTTTTTCATTTTGAAATATGAAAAATAAACGCCTCCCTGATTTTGACTTTTTCATTTAGATTGTGAAAATGGCATATTTTATTTACATTTTGTCGTTTTCCTTTAGACACATGAAAATAAGCATATTTTTATTTAGATTTCGTCTTTTTCATTTACAAATATGAAAATAGCGCATATATATTTATTTAGATTTCGTCTTTTTTCCGAACTGAAATTGAAAATAAAACATATTTTTGTTTGCATTGTAATTTTTGTTTGAAAATATGAAAATGTATATTTTTTTTATTTAGATTTTGGCGGTGGTTTCAGAAAAATGAAATAAAATTTTCTTTTTATTTAATTTTGGTTGAAACTGATATCACAAAATTTCATGATTTTGACTCTTTCATTTGAAAAATATCCATTTAGGATAAAAATTTCCGCGCTCTTTTTATTTGGTTTTGACTTTCATTTAGGGAAAATAAGCATACTGTATTTAGATTTTGTCGTTTTCCTTTAGACCTTTTTTGTCGCGCTCTTCCTTTATTTAGATTTCGTCCTTTTTCATTACAAAAATGTGAAAAATAATATATTTATTTTGGGTTCAAATAATAATTTTGGAAATATGAAAATAAGATCATTTTTTATTTTTATTATATTTGTCAGCCCAAATAAAAACCGTATTTATTTGAACATTAATTTTTCGTGAAACAAAATAACTATTTTATTTACATTTATGTTTTCTTTATTGTGAAAATGGAAGAATATTTTTCTTCGTTTTGTTTTCGGATTTTTTCTTCTTTGTTGATTTTGTCTTTTTGTTGAAATATGAATGGATATTTTATTTTCGGACTTTCATCTCATTGAAAATGCGTGAAAATAAATATTTTTAAATAGATTTTGAATTTTTCATTGAAATATAAAACATTTTTATTTTTTATTGATTTTGTCATTTCGCTAGAAACAAAAAAATAAGCATATTTTTATTTAGATTTTAAATCTTTTTCATTTAAAAATGTAAAATTAAACATATTTAAAACAAGTTTTGACTATTTTCATTTTTAGTAAAAAATAAATATTTTTTGTTGGTTTGAGCACATTATTTAAATTATGAAAATAAACATATTTCATTTTTAAATTTTGAATTTTAATTTTAAATAAAAAAAAAAATATTTTGTTGATTTGACTTTTAATTTTGTATTA
>JBBBDQ010025398.1:0-31569 GCA_037127315.1 Ascarosepion bandense
CTGGGAGTTTGAATATCTCGAAAATGCAATAGATTTATTACGTAAATTTTGAAAATTTCAAAGTTTAAGAAAATTAATTTATCTTTCAGATAAATTAATAAAAATTGTTATATCATGTTGATAACATTAGGTAACAATAGGAAACGCTTAGATTTTAAAAAAACTTTGGAGTTTTCGATACTTTACAGAAGTTTAAAAACTTTGAAAATTACGTTGAAAAACTATGCGAAATCAGCTAAAAAGTGATACTTTTTGAGGTATATTTTGAAATTTTCAGAGTCTCAGAAAATTAATTCATCCTTAGGATAAATTAATGAAAATAGGTGAAACATGTTGAAACCACTTAGTATGAATAGAAAACACTTAGATATTAAAAAAATTATAGGGTCTTCAATATTTTCTGGGAGTTTGAATATCTCGAAAATGCAATAGATTTATTACGTAAATTTTGAAAATTTCAAAGTTTCAGAAAATTAATTTATCTTTCAGATAAATTAATAAAAATTGTTATATCATGTTGATAACATTAGGTAACAATAGGAAACGCTTAGATTTTAAAAAATGTTGGAGTTTTCGATACTTTACAGAAGTTTAAAAACTTTGAAAATTACGTTGAAAAACTATGCGAAATCAGCTAAAAAGTGATACTTTTTTAGGTATATTTTGAAATATTCAGAGTCTCAGAAAATTAATTCATCCTTAGGATAAATTAATGAAAATAGGTGAAACATGTTGAAACCACTTGGTATGAATAGAAAACACTTAGATATTAAAAAATTTTAGGGTCTTCAATATTTTCTGGGAGTTTGAAAATCTCGAAAATGCAATAGATTTATTACGTAAATTTTGAAAATTTCAAAGTTTCAGAAAATTAATTTATCTTTCAGATAAATTAATAAAAATTGCTATATCATGTTGATAACATTAGGTAACAATAGGAAACGCTTAGATTTTAAAAAAATTTTGGAGGTTTCGATACTTTACAGAAGTTTAAAACTTTGAAAATTACGTTGAAAAACTATGCGAAATCAGCTAAAAAGTGATACTTTTTGAGGTATATTTTGAAATTTTCAGAGTCTCAGAAAATTAATTCATCCTTAGGATAAATTAATGAAAATAGGTAGAAACATGTTGTAAACACTTGGTATGAAAAGAAAACACTTAGATATTAAAAAAATTTTAGGGTCTTCAATATTTTCTGGGAGTTTGAAAATCTCGAAAATGCAATAGATTTATTACGTAAATTTTGAAAATTTCAAAATTTCAGAAAATTAATTTATCTTTCAGATAAATTAATAAAAATTGTTATATCATGTTGATAACATTAGGTAACAATAGGAAACGCTTAGATTTTTCAAAAAATTTGGAGTTTTCGATACTTTACAGAAGTTTAAAAACTTTGAAAATTACGTTGAAAAACTATGCGAAATCAGCTAAAAAGTGATACTTTTTGAGGTATATTTTGAAATTTTCAGAGTCTCAGAAAATTAATTCATCCTTAGGATAAATTAATGAAAATAGGTGAAACATGTTGAAACCACTTGGTATGAATAGAAAACACTTAGATATTAAAAAAAATATTAGGGTCTTCAATATTTTCTGGGAGTTTGAAAATCTCGAAAATGCAATAGATTTATTACGTAAATTTTGAAAATTTCAAAGTTTCAGAAAATTAATTTATCTTTCAGATAAATTAATAAAAATTGTTATATCATGTTGATAACATTAGGTAACAATAGGAAACGCTTAGATTTTTAAAAAAAATTTAGAGTTTTCGATACTTTACAGAAGTTTAAAAACTTTGAAAATTACGTTGAAAAACTATGCGAAATCAGCTAAAAAGTGATACTTTTTGAGGTATATTTTGAAATTTTCAGAGGCTCAGAAAATTAATTCATCCTTAGGATAAATTAATGAAAATAGGTGAAACATGTTGAAACCACTTGGTATGAATAGAAAACACATAGATATTAAAAAAATTTTATGGTCTTCAATATTTTCTGGGAGTTTGAATATCTCGAAAATGCAATAGATTTATTACGTAAATTTTGAAAATTTCAAAGTTTAAGAAAATTAATTTATCTTTCAGATAAATTAATAAAAATTGTTATATCATGTTGATAACATTAGGTAACAATAGGAAACGCTTAGATTTTAAAAAAACTTTGGAGTTTTCGATACTTTACAGAAGTTTAAAAACTTTGAAAATTACGTTGAAAAACTATGCGAAATCAGCTAAAAAGTGATACTTTTTGAGGTATATTTTGAAATTTTCAGAGTCTCAGAAAATTAATTCATCCTTAGGATAAATTAATGAAAATAGGTGAAACATGTTGAAACCACTTAGTATGAATAGAAAACACTTAGATATTAAAAAAATTATAGGGTCTTCAATATTTTCTGGGAGTTTGAATATCTCGAAAATGCAATAGATTTATTACGTAAATTTTGAAAATTTCAAAGTTTCAGAAAATTAATTTATCTTTCAGATAAATTAATAAAAATTGTTATATCATGTTGATAACATTAGGTAACAATAGGAAACGCTTAGATTTTAAAAAAATGTTGGAGTTTTCGATACTTTACAGAAGTTTAAAAACTTTGAAAATTACGTTGAAAAACTATGCGAAATCAGCTAAAAAGTGATACTTTTTTAGGTATATTTTGAAATATTCAGAGTCTCAGAAAATTAATTCATCCTTAGGATAAATTAATGAAAATAGTTGAAACATGTTGAGACCACTTGGTATGAATAGAAAACACTTAGATATTAAAAAAATTATAGGGTCTTCAATATTTTCTGGGAGTTTGAAAATCTCGAAAATGCAATAGATTTATTACGTAAATTTTGAAAATTTCAAAGTTTCAGAAAATTAATTTATCTTTCAGATAATTTAATAAAAATTGTTATATCATGTTGATAACATTAGGTAACAATAGGAAACGCTTAGATTTTTCAAAAATTTTGGAGTTTTCGATACTTGACAGAAGTTTAAAAACTTTGAAAATTACGTTGAAAAACTATGCGAAATCAGCTAAAAAGTGATACTTTTTGAGTAGGTATATTTTGAAATTTTCAGAGTCTCAGAAAATTAATTCATCCTTAGGATAAATTAATGAAAATAGGTGAAACATGTTAAAACCACTTGGTATGAATAGAAAACACTTAGATATTAAAAAAATTTTAGGGTCTTCAATATTTTCTGGGAGTTTGAAAATCTCGAAAATGCAATAGATTTATTACGTAAATTTTGAAAATTTCAAAGTTTCAGAAAATTAATTTATCTTACAGATAAATTAATAAAACTTGTTATATCATGTTCATAACATTAGGTAACAATAGGAAACGCTTAGATTTTAAAAAAATTTTGGAGTTTTCGATACTTTACAGAAGTTTAAAAACTTTGAAAATTACGTTGAAAAACTATGCGAAATCAGCTAAAGGGTGATACTTTTTGAGGTATAATTTGAAATTTTCAGAGTCTCAGAAAATTAATTCATCCTTAGGATAAATTAATGAAAATAGGTGAAACATGTTGAAACCACTTGGTATGAATAGAAAACACTTAGATATTAAAAAATTTTAGGGTCTTCAATATTTTCTGGGAGTTTGAAAATCTCGAAAATGCAATAGATTTAATACGTAAATTTTGAAAATTTCAAAGTTTCAGAAAATTAATTTATCTTTCAGATAAATTAATGAAAATTGCTATATCATGTTGATAACATTAGGTAACAATAGGAAACGCTTAGATTTTTCAAAAAATTTGGAGTTTTCGATACTTTACAGAAGTTTAAAAACTTTGAAAATTACGTTGAAAAACTATGCGAAATCAGCTAAAAAGTGATACTTTTTGAGGTATATTTTGAAATATTCAGAGTCTCAGAAAATTAATTCATCCTTAGGATAAATTAATGAAAATAGGTGAAACATGTTGAAACCACTTGGTATGAATAGAAAACACTTAGATATTAAAAAAATAATAGGGTCTTCAGTATTTTCTGGGAGTTTGAAAATCTCGAAAATGCAATAGATTTATTACGTAAATTTTGAAAATTTCAAAGTTTCAGAAAATTAATTTATCTTTCAGATAAATTAATAAAAATTGTTATATCATGTTGATAACATTAGGTAACAATAGGAAACGCTTAGATTTTAAAAAAATTTTGGAGTTTTCGATAATTTACAGAAGTTTAAAAACTTTGAAAATTACGTTGAAAAACTATGCGAAATCAGCTAAAAAGTGATACTTTTTTAGGTATATTTTTTGAAATTTTCAGAGTCTCAGAAAATTGATTCATCCTTAGGATAAATTAATGAAAATAGGTGAAACATGTTGAAACCACTTGGTATGAATAGAAAACACCTAGATATTAAAAAAATTATAGGGTCTTCAATATTTTCTGGGAGTTTGAAAATCTCGAAAATGCAATAGATTTATTACGTAAATTTTGAAAATTTCAAAGTTTCAGAAAATTAATTTATCTTTCAGATGAATTAATAGAAATTGTTATATCATCTTCATAACATTAGGTAACAATAGGAAACGCTTAGATTTTAAAAAAAATTTTGGAGTTTTCGATACTTTACAGAAGTTTAAAAACTTTGAAAATTACGTTGAAAAACTATGCGAAATCAGCTAAAAAGTGATACTTTTTTAGGTATATTTTGAAATTTTCAGAGTCTCAGAAAATTAATTCATCCTTAGGATAAATTAATGAAAATAGGTGAAACATGTTGAAACCACTTGGTATGAATAGAAAACACATAGATATTAAAAAAATTATAGGGTCTTCAATATTTTCTGGGAGTTTGAATATCTCGAAAATGCAATAGATTTATTACGTAAATTTTGAAAATTTCAAAGTTTCAGAAAAATTAATTTATCTTTCAGATAAATTAATAAAAATTGTTATATCATGTTGATAACATTAGGTAACAATAGGAAACGCTTAGATTTTAAAAAAATTTTGGAGTTTTCGATACTTTCAGAAGTTTAAAACTTTGAAAATTACGTTGAAAAACTATGCGAAATCAGCTAAAAAGTGATACTTTTTTAGGTATATTTTGAAATTTTCAGAGTCTCAGAAAATTAATTCATCCTTAGGATAAATTAATGAAAATAGGTGAAACATGTTGAAACCACTTGGTATGAATAGAAAACACTTAGATATTAAAAAAATTATAGGGTCTTCAATATTTTCTGGGAGTTTGAAAATCTCGAAAATGCAATAGATTTATTACGTAAATTTTGAAAATTTCAAAGTTTCAGAAAATTAATTTATCTTTCAGATAAATTAATAAAAATTGTTATATCATGTTGATAACATTAGGTAACAATAGGAAACGCTTAGATTTTAAAAAAATTTTGGATTTTTCGATACTTTACAGAAGTTTAAAAACTTTGAAAATTACGTTGAAAAACTATGCGAAATCAGCTAAAAAGTGATACTTTTTGAGGTATATTTTGAAATATTCAGAGTCTCAGAAAATTAATTCATCCTTAGGATAAATTAATGAAAATAGGTGAAACATGTTGAAACCACTTGGTATGAATAGAAAACACTTAGATATTAAAAAAATAATAGGGTCTTCAGTATTTTCTGGGAGTTTGAAAATCTCGAAAATGCAATAGATTTATTACGTAAATTTTGAAAATTTCAAAGTTTCAGAAAATTAATTTATCTTTCAGATAAATTAATAAAAATTGTTATATCATGTTGATAACATTAGGTAACAATAGGAAACGCTTAGAATTTTAAAAAAATTTTGGAGTTTTCGATAATTTACAGAAGTTTAAAAACTTTGAAAATTACGTTGAAAAACTATGCGAAATCAGCTAAAAAGTGATACTTTTTGAGGTATATTTTTTGAAATTTTCAGAGTCTCAGAAAATTGATTCATCCTTAGGATAAATTAATGAAAATAGGTGAAACATGTTGAAACCACTTGGTATGAATAGAAAACACCTAGATATTAAAAAAATTATAGGGTCTTCAATATTTTCTGGGAGTTTGAAAATCTCGAAAATGCAATAGATTTATTACGTAAATTTTGAAAATTTCAAAGTTTCAGAAAATTAATTTATCTTTCAGATGAATTAATAGAAATTGTTATATCATCTTCATAACATTAGGTAACAATAGGAAACGCTTAGATTTTAAAAAAATTTTGGAGTTTTCGATACTTTACAGAAGTTTAAAAACTTTGAAAATTACGTTGAAAAACTATGCGAAATCAGCTAAAAAGTGATACTTTTTTAGGTATATTTTGAAATTTTCAGAGTCTCAGAAAATTAATTCATCCTTAGGATAAATTAATGAAAATAGGTGAAACATGTTGAAACCACTTGGTATGAATAGAAAACACATAGATATTAAAAAAATTATAGGGTCTTCAATATTTTCTGGGAGTTTGAATATCTCGAAAATGCAATAGATTTATTACGTAAATTTTGAAAATTTCAAAGTTTCAGAAAATTAATTTATCTTTCAGATAAATTAATAAAAATTGTTATATCATGTTGATAACATTAGGTAACAATAGGAAACGCTTAGATTTTAAAAAAATTTTGGAGTTTTCGATACTTTACAGAAGTTTAAAACTTTGAAAATTACGTTGAAAAACTATGCGAAATCAGCTAAAAAGTGATACTTTTTTAGGTATATTTTGAAATTTTCAGAGTCTCAGAAAATTAATTCATCCTTAGGATAAATTAATGAAAATAGGTGAAACATGTTGAAACCACTTGGTATGAATAGAAAACACTTAGATATTAAAAAAATTATAGGGTCTTCAATATTTTCTGGGAGTTTGAAAATCTCGAAAATGCAATAGATTTATTACGTAAATTTTGAAAATTTCAAAGTTTCAGAAAATTAATTTATCTTTCAGATAAATTAATAAAAATTGTTATATCATGTTGATAACATTAGGTAACAATAGGAAACGCTTAGATTTTAAAAAATTTTGGATTTTTCGATACTTTACAGAAGTTTAAAAACTTTGAAAATTACGTTGAAAAACTATGCGAAATCAGCTAAAAAGTAATACTTTTTGAGGTATATTTTGAAGTTTTCAGAGTCTCAGAAAATTAATTCATCCTTAGGATAAATTAATGAAAATAGGTGAAACATGTTAAAACCACTTGGTATGAATAGAAAACACTTAGATATTAAAAAAATTTTAGGGTCTTCAATATTTTCTGGGAGTTTGAAAATCTCGAAAATGCAATAGATTTATTACGTAAATTTTGAAAATTTCAAAGTTTCAGAAAATTAATTTATCTTTCAGATAAATTAATAAAACTTGTTATATCATGTTCATAACATTAGGTAACAATAGGAAACGCTTAGATTTTAAAAAAATTTTGGAGTTTTCGATACTTTACAGAAGTTTAAAAACTTCGAAAATTACGTTGAAAAACTATGCGAAATCAGCTAAAAAGTGATACTTTTTGAGGTATAATTTGAAATTTTCAGAGTCTCAGAAAATTAATTCATCCTTAGGATAAATTAATGAAAGTAGGTGAAACATGTTGAAACCACTTGGTATGAATAGAAAACACTTAGATATTAAAAAAAATTTTAGGGTCTTCAATATTTTCTGGGAGTTTGAAAATCTCGAAAATGCAATAGATTTATTACGTAAATTTTGAAAATTTCAAAGTTTCAGAAAATTAATTTATCTTTCAGATGAATTAATAGAAATTGTTATATCATGTTCATAACATTAGGTAACAATAGGAAACGCTTAGATTTTAAAAAAATTTTGGAGTTTTCGATACTTTACAGAAGTTTAAAAACTTTGAAAATTACGTTGAAAAACTATGCGAAATCAGCTAAAAAGTGATACTTTTTGAGGTATATTTTGAAATTTTCAGAGTCTCAGAAAATTAATTCATCCTTAGGATAAATTAATGAAAATAGGTGAAACATGTTGAAACCACTTGGTATGAATAGAAAACACTTAGATATTAAAAAAATTTTAGGGTCTTCAATATTTTCTGGGAGTTTGAATATCTCGAAAATGCAATAGATTTATTACGTAAATTTTGAAAATTTCAAAGTTTCAGAAAATTAATTTATCTTTCAGATGAATTAATAGAAATTGTTATATCATGTTCATAACATTAGGTAACAATAGGAAACGCTTAGATTTTAAAAAAATTTTGGAGTTTTCGATACTTTACAGAAGTTTAAAAACTTTGAAAATTACGTTGAAAAACTATGCGAAATCAGCTAAAAAGTGATACTTTTTTAGGTATATTTTGAAATTTTCAGAGTCTCAGAAAATTAATTCATCCTTAGGATAAATTAATGAAAATAGGTGAAACATGTTGAAACCACTTGGTATGAATAGAAAACACCTAGATATTAAAAAAATTATAGGGTGTTCAATATTGTCTGGGAGTTTGAATATCTCGAAAATGCAATAGATTTATTACGTAAATTTTGAAAATTTCAAAGTTTCAGAAAATTAATTTATCTTTCAGATGAATTAATAGAAATTGTTATATCATGTTCATAACATTAGGGTAACAATAGGAAACGCTTAGATTTTAAAAAAATTTTGGAGTTTTCGATACTTTACAGAAGTTTAAAAACTTTGAAAATTACGTTGAAAAACTATGCGAAATCAGCTAAAAAGTGATACTTTTTTAGGTATATTTTGAAATTTTCAGAGTCTCAGAAAATTAATTCATCCTTAGGATAAATTAATGAAAATAGGTGAAACATGTTGAAACCACTTGGTATGAATAGAAAACACCTAGATATTAAAAAAATTATAGGGTGTTCAATATTTTCTGGGAGTTTGAATATCTCGAAAATGCAATAGTTTTATTACGTAAATTTTGAAAATTTCAAAGTTTCAGAAAATTAATTTATCTTTCAGATAAATTAATAAAAATTGTTATATCATGTTGATAACTTTAGGTAACAATAGGAAACGGTTAGATTTTAAAAAACTTTGGAGTTTTCGATACTTTACAGAAGTTTAAAAACTTTGAAAATTACGTTGAAAAACTATGCGAAATCAGCTAAAATGTGATACTTTTTGAGGTATATTTTGAAATTTTCAGAGTCTCAGAAAATTAATTCATCCTTAGGATAAATTAATGAAAATAGGTGAAACATGTTGAAACCACTTGGTATGAATAGAAAACACATAGATATTAAAAAAATTATAGGGTCTTCAATATTTTCTGGGAGTTTGAATATCTCGAAAATGCAATAGATTTATTACGTAAATTTTGAAAATTTCAAAGTTTCAGAAAATTAATTTATCTTTCAGATAAATTAATAAAAATTGTTATATCATGTTGATAACATTAGGTAACAATAGGAAACGCTTAGATTTTAAAAAATTTTGGAGTTTTCGATACTTTACAGAAGTTTAAAACTTTGAAAATTACGTTGAAAAACTATGCGAAATCAGCTAAAAAGTGATACTTTTTTAGGTATATTTTGAAATTTTCAGAGTCTCAGAAAATTAATTCATCCTTAGGATAAATTAATGAAAATAGGTGAAACATGTTGAAACCACTTGGTATGAATAGAAAACACTTAGATATTAAAAAAATTATAGGGTCTTCAATATTTTCTGGGAGTTTGAAAATCTCGAAAATGCAATAGATTTATTACGTAAATTTTGAAAATTTCAAAGTTTCAGAAAATTAATTTATCTTTCAGATAAATTAATAAAAATTGTTATATCATGTTGATAACATTAGGTAACAATAGGAAACGCTTAGATTTTAAAAAAATTTTGGATTTTTCGATACTTTACAGAAGTTTAAAAACTTTGAAAATTACGTTGAAAAACTATGCGAAATCAGCTAAAAAGTAATACTTTTTGAGGTATATTTTGAAGTTTTCAGAGTCTCAGAAAATTAATTCATCCTTAGGATAAATTAATGAAAATAGGTGAAACATGTTAAAACCACTTGGTATGAATAGAAAACACTTAGATATTAAAAAAATTTTAGGGTCTTCAATATTTTCTGGGAGTTTGAAAATCTCGAAAATGCAATAGATTTATTACGTAAATTTTGAAAATTTCAAAGTTTCAGAAAATTAATTTATCTTTCAGATAAATTAATAAAAACTTGTTATATCATGTTCATAACATTAGGTAACAATAGGAAACGCTTAGATTTTAAAAAATTTTTTGGAGTTTTTCGATACTTTACAGAAGTTTAAAAACTTCGAAAATTACGTTGAAAAACTATGCGAAATCAGCTAAAAAGTGATACTTTTTGAGGTATAATTTGAAATTTTCAGAGTCTCAGAAAATTAATTCATCCTTAGGATAAATTAATGAAAGTAGGTGAAACATGTTGAAACCACTTGGTATGAATAGAAAACACTTAGATATTAAAAAAATTTTAGGGTCTTCAATATTTTCTGGGAGTTTGAAAATCTCGAAAATGCAATAGATTTATTACGTAAATTTTGAAAATTTCAAAGTTTCAGAAAATTAATTTATCTTTCAGATGAATTAATAGAAATTGTTATATCATGTTCATAACATTAGGTAACAATAGGAAACGCTTAGATTTTAAAAAAATTTTGGAGTTTTCGATACTTTACAGAAGTTTAAAAACTTTGAAAATTACGTTGAAAAACTATGCGAAATCAGCTAAAAAGTGATACTTTTTGAGGTATATTTTGAAATTTTCAGAGTCTCAGAAAATTAATTCATCCTTAGGATAAATTAATGAAAATAGGTGAAACATGTTGAAACCACTTGGTATGAATAGAAAACACTTAGATATTAAAAAAATTTTAGGGTCTTCAATATTTTCTGGGAGTTTGAATATCTCGAAAATGCAATAGATTTATTACGTAAATTTTGAAAATTTCAAAGTTTCAGAAAATTAATTTATCTTTCAGATGAATTAATAGAAATTGTTATATCATGTTCATAACATTAGGTAACAATAGGAAACGCTTAGATTTTAAAAAAATTTTGGAGTTTTCGATACTTTACAGAAGTTTAAAAACTTTGAAAATTACGTTGAAAAACTATGCGAAATCAGCTAAAAAGTGATACTTTTTTAGGTATATTTTGAAATTTTCAGAGTCTCAGAAAATTAATTCATCCTTAGGATAAATTAATGAAAATAGGTGAAACATGTTGAAACCACTTGGTATGAATAGAAAACACCTAGATATTAAAAAAATTATAGGGTGTTCAATATTGTCTGGGAGTTTGAATATCTCGAAAATGCAATAGATTTATTACGTAAATTTTGAAAATTTCAAAGTTTCAGAAAATTAATTTATCTTTCAGATGAATTAATAGAAATTGTTATATCATGTTCATAACATTAGGTAACAATAGGAAACAGTTAGATTTTAAAAAAACTTTGGAGTTTTCGATACTTTACAGAAGTTTAAAAACTTTGAAAATTACGTTGAAAAACTATGCGAAATCAGCTAAAATGTGATACTTTTTGAGGTATATTTTGAAATTTTCAGAGTCTCAGAAAATTCATTCATCCTTAGGATAAATTAATGAAAATAGGTGAAACATGTTGAAACCACTTGGTATGAATAGAAAACACTTAGATATTAAAAAAAATTTTAGGGTCTTCAATATTTTCTGGGAGTTTGAATATCTCGAAAATGCAATAGATTTATTACGTAAATTTTGAAAATTTCAAAGTTTCAGAAAATTAATTTATATTTCAGATAAATTAATAAAAATTGTTATATCATGTTGATAACATTAGGTAACAATAGGAAACGCTTAGATTTTAAAAAAATTTTGGAGTTTTCGATACTTTACAGAAGTTTAAAAACTTTCAAAATTACGTTGAAAAAATATGCGAAATCAGCTAAAAAGTGATACTTTTTTAGGTATATTTTGAAATTTTCAGAGTCTCAGAAAATTAATTCATTCTTAGGATAAATTAATGAAAATAGGTGAAACATGTTGAAACCACTTGGTATGAATAGAAAACACTTAGATATTAAAAAAATTATAGGGTCTTCAATATTTTCTGGGAGTTTGAAAATCTCGAAAATGCAATAGATTTATTACGTAAATTTTGAAAATTTCAAAATTTCAGAAAATTAATTTATCTTTCAGATAAATTAATAAAAATTGTTATATCATGTTGATAACATTAGGTAACAATAGGAAACGCTTAGATTTTAAAAAATTTTGGAGTTTTCGATACTTTACAGAAGTTAAAAACTTTGAAAATTACGTTGAAAAACTATGCGAAATCAGCTAAAAAGTGATACTTTTTGAGGTATATTTTGAAATTTTCAGAAGTCTCAGAAAATTAATTCATCCTTAGGATAAATTAATGAAAATAGGTGAAACATGTTGAAACCACTTGGTATGAATAGAAAACACTTAGATATTAAAAAAATTTTAGGGTCTTCAATATTTTCTGGGAGTTTGAAAATCTCGAAAATGCAATAGATTTATTACGTAAATTTTGAAAATTTCAAAGTTTCAGAAAATTAATTTATCTTTCAGATAAATTAATAAAAATTGGTATATCATGTTCATAACATTAGGTAACAATAGGAAACGCTTAGATTTTAAAAATTTTTTTGAGTTTTCGATACTTTACAGAAGTTTAAAAACTTTGAAAATTACGTTGAAAAACTATGCGAAATCAGCTAAAAAGTGATACTTTTTGAGGTATATTTTGAAATTTTCAGAGTCTCAGAAAATTAATTCATCCTTAGGATAAATTAATGAAAATAGGTGAAACATGTTGAAACCACTTGGTATGAATAGAAAACACTTAGATATTAAAAAAATTTTAGGGTCTTCAATATTTTCTGGGAGTTTGAAAATCTCGAAAATGCAATAGATTTATTACGTAAATTTTGAAAATTTCAAAGTTTCAGAAAATTAATTTATCTTTCAGATAAATTAATAAAAATTGTTATATCATGTTGATAACATTAGGTAACAATAGGAAACGCTTAGATTTTAAAAAAATTTTGGAGTTTTCGATACTTTACAGAAGTTTAAAAACTTTGAAAATTACGTTGAAAAACTATGCGAAATCAGCTAAAAAGTGATACTTTTTGAGGTATATTTTGAAATTTTCAGAGTCTCAGAAAATTAATTCATCCTTAGGATAAATTAATGAAAATAGGTGAAACATGTTGAAACCACTTGGTATGAATAGAAAACACTTAGATATTAAAAAAATTTTAGGGTCTTCAATATTTTCTGGGAGTTTGAAAATCTCGAAAATGCAATAGATTTATTACGTAAATTTTGAAAATTTCAAAGTTTCAGAAAATTAATTTATCTTTCAGATAAATTAATAAAAATTGGTATATCATGTTCATAACATTAGGTAACAATAGGAAACGCTTAGATTTTAAAAATTTTTTTTGAGTTTTCGATACTTTACAGAAGTTTAAAAACTTTGAAAATTACGTTGAAAAACTATGCGAAATCAGCTAAAAAGTGATACTTTTTGAGGTATATTTTGAAATTTTCAGAGTCTCAGAAAATTAATTCATCCTTAGGATAAATTAATGAAAATAGGTGAAACATGTTGAAACCACTTGGTATGAATAGAAAACACTTAGATATTAAAAAATTTTAGGGTCTTCAATATTTTCTGGGAGTTTGAAAATCTCGAAAATGCAATAGATTTATTACGTAAATTTTGAAAATTTCAAAGTTTCAGAAAATTAATTTATCTTTCAGATAAATTAATGAAAAATTGTTATATCATGTTGATAACATTAGGTAACAATAGGAAACGCTTAGATTTTAAAAAAATTTTGGAGTTTTCGATACTTTACAGAAGTTTAAAAACTTTGAAAATTACGTTGAAGAAATATGCGAAATCAGCTAAAAAGTGATACTTTTTTAGGTATATTTTGAAATTTTCAGAGTCTCAGAAAATTAATTCATTCTTAGGATAAATTAATGAAAATAGGTGAAACATGTTGAAACCACTTGGTATGAATAGAAAACACTTAGATATTAAAAAAATTTTAGGGTCTTCAATATTTTCTGGGAGTTTGAAAATCTCGAAAATGCAATAGATTTATTACGTAAATTTTGAAAATTTCAAAGTTTCAGAAAATTAATTTATCTTTCAGATAAATTAATAAAAATTTTTATATCATGTTGATAACATTAGGTAACAATAGGAAACGCTTAGATTTTAAAAAAATTTTGGAGTTTTCGATACTTTACAGAAGTTTAAAAACTTTGAAAATTACGTTGAAAAACTATGCGAAATCAGCTAAAAAGTGATACTTTTTGAGGTATATTTTGAAATTTTCAGAGTCTCAGAAAATTAATTCATCCTTAGGATAAATTAATGAAAATAGGTGAAACATGTTGAAACCACTTGGTATGAATAGAAAACACTTAGATATTAAAAAAATTTTAGGGTCTTCAATATTTTCTGGGAGTTTGAAAATCTCGAAAATGCAATAGATTTATTACGTAAATTTTGAAAATTTCAAAGTTTCAGAAAATTAATTTATCTTTCAGATAAATTAATAAAAATTGGTATATCATGTTCATAACATTAGGTAACAATAGGAAACGCTTAGATTTTAAAAATTTTTTTTGAGTTTTCGATACTTTACAGAAGTTTAAAAACTTTGAAAATTACGTTTGTAAACTATGCGAAATCAGCTAAAATGTGATACTTTTTTGAGGTATATTTTGAAATTTTCAGAGTCTCAGAAAATTAATTCATCCTTAGGATAAATTAATGAAAATAGGTGAAACATGTTGAAACCACATGGTATGAATAGAAAACACTTAGATATTAAAAAATTTTAGGGTCTTCAATATTTTCTGGGAGTTTGAAAATCTCGAAAATGCAATAGATTTATTACGTAAATTTTGAAAATTTCAAAGTTTCAGAAAATTAATTTATCTTTCAGATAAATTAATAAAAATTGTTATATCATGTTGATAACATTAGGTAACAATAGGAAACGCTTAGATTTTAAAAAAATTTTGGAGTTTTCGATACTTTACAGAAGTTTAAAAACTTTGAAAATTACGTTGAAAAACTATGCGAAATCAGCTAAAAAGTGATACTTTTTGAGGTATATTTTGAAATTTTCAGAGTCTCAGAAAATTAATTCATCCTTAGGATAAATTAATGAAAATAGGTGAAACATGTTGAAACCACTTGGTATGAATAGAAAACACTTAGATATTAAAAAAATTTTAGGGTCTTCAATATTTTCTGGGAGTTTGAAAATCTCGAAAATGCAATAGATTTATTACGTAAATTTTGAAAATTTCAAAGTTTCAGAAAATTAATTTATCTTTCAGATAAATTAATAAAAATTGGTATATCATGTTCATAACATTAGGTAACAATAGGAAACGCTTAGATTTTAAAAATTTTTTTGAGTTTTCGATACTTTACAGAAGTTTAAAAACTTTGAAAATTACGTTGAAAAACTATGCGAAATCAGCTAAAAAGTGATACTTTTTGAGGTATATTTTGAAATTTTCAGAGTCTCAGAAAATTAATTCATCCTTAGGATAAATTAATGAAAATAGGTGAAACATGTTGAAACCACTTGGTATGAATAGAAAACACTTAGATATTAAAAAAATTTTAGGGTCTTCAATATTTTCTGGGAGTTTGAAAATCTCGAAAATGCAATAGATTTATTACGTAAATTTTTGAAAATTTCAAAGTTTCAGAAAATTAATTTATCTTTCAGATAAATTAATAAAAATTGTTATATCATGTTGATAACATTAGGTAACAATAGGAAACGCTTAGATTTTAAAAAAAATTTTGGAGGTTTCGATACTTTACAGAAGTTTAAAAACTTTGAAAATTACGTTGAAAAACTATGCGAAATCAGCTAAAAAGTGATACTTTTTGAGGTATATTTTGAAGTTTTCAGAGTCTCAGAAAATTAATTCATCCTTAGGATAAATTAATGAAAATAGGTGAAACATGTTGAAACCACTTGGTATGAATAGAAAACACTTAGATATTAAAAAAATTTTAGGGTCTTCAATATTTTCTGGGAGTTTGAAAATCTCGAAAATGCAATGGATTTATTACGTAAATTTTGAAAATTTCAAAGTTTCAGAAAATTAATTTATCTTTCAGATATATTAATAAAAATTGTTATATCATGTTGATAACATTAGGTAACAATGGGAAACGCTTAGATTTTAAAAAAATTTTGGAGGTTTCGATACTTTACAGAAGTTTAAAAACTTTGAAAATTACGTTGAAAAACTATGCGAAATCAGCTAAAAAGTGATACTTTTTGAGGTATATTTTGTAATTTTCAGAGTCTCAGAAAATTAATTCATCCTTAGGATAAATTAATGAAAATAGGTGAAACATGTTGAAACCACTTGGTATGAATAGAAAACACATAGATATTAAAAAAAATTTTAGGGTCTTCAATATTTTCTGGGAGTTTGACAATCTCGAAAATGCAATAGATTTATTACGTAAATTTTGAAAATTTCAAAGTTTCAGAAAATTAATTTATCTTTCAGATATATTAATAAAAATTGTTATATCATGTTGATAACATTAGGTAACAATAGGAAACGCTTAGATTTTAAAAAAATTTTGGAGGTTTCGATACTTTACAGAAGTTTAAAAACTTTGAAAATTACGTTGAAAAACTATGCGAAATCAGCTAAAAAGTGATACTTTTTGAGGTATATTTTGAAATTTTCAGAGTCTCAGAAATTTAATTCATCCTTAGGATAAATTAATGAAAATAGGTGAAACATGTTGAAACCACTTGGTATGAATAGAAAACACTTAGATATTAAAAAAATTTTAGGGTCTTCAATATTTTCTGGGAGTTTGAAAATCTCGAAAATGCAATAGATTTATTACGTAAATTTTGAAAATTTCAAAGTTTCAGAAAATTAATTTATCTTTCAGATAAATTAATAAAAATTGTTATATCATGTTGATAACATTAGATAACAATAGGAAACGCTTAGATTTTAAAAAAATTTTGGAGTTGTCGATACTTTACAGAAGTTTAAAAACTTTGAAAATTACGTTGAAAAACTATGCGAAATCAGCTAAAAAGTGATACTTTTTGAGGTATATTTTGAAATTTTCAGAGTCTCAGAAAATTAATTCATCCTTAGGATAAATTAATGAAATTAGCTGAAACATGTTGAAACCACTTGGTATGAATAGAAAACACTTAGATATTAAAAAAATTTTAGAGTCTTCAATATTTTCTGGGAGTTTGAAAATCTCGAAAATGCAATAGATTTATTACGTAAATTTTGAAAATTTCAAAGTTTCAGAAAATTAATTTATCTTTCAGATAAATTAATAAAAATTGTTATATCATGTTCATAACATTAGGTAACAATAGGAAACGCTTAGATTTTAAAAAAATTTTGGAGGTTTCGATACTTTACAGAAGTTTAAAAACTTTGAAAATTACGTTGAAAAACTATGCAGAAATCAGCTAAAAAGTGATACTTTTTGAGGTATATTTTGAAATTTTCAGAGTCTCAGAAAATTAATTCATCCTTAGGATAAATTAATGAAAATAGGTGAAACATGTTGAAACCACTTGGTATGAATAGAAAACACTTAGATATTAAAAAAATTTTAGGGTCTTCAATATTTTCTGGGAGTTTGAAAATCTCGAAAATGCAATAGATTTATTACGTAAATTTTGAAAATTTCAAAGTTTCAGAAAATTAATTTATCTTTCAGATAAATTAATAAAAATTGTTATATCATGTTCATAACATTAGGTAACAATAGGAAACGCTTAGATTTTAAAAAAATTTTGGAGTTTTCGATACTTTACAGAAGTTTAAAAACTTTGAAAATTACGTTGAAAAACTATGCGAAATCAGCTAAAAAGTGATACTTTTTGAGGTATATTTTGAAATTTTCAGAGTCTCAGAAAATTAATTCATCCTTAGGATAAATTAATGAAAATGAAAATAGGTGAAACATGTTGAAACCACTTGGTATGAATAGAAAACAATTAGGTATTAAAAAATTTACGGTCTTCAATATTTTCTGGGAGTTTGAAAATCTCGAAAATGCAATAGATTTATTACGTAAATTTTGAAAATTTCAAAGTTTCAGAAAATTAATTTATATTTCAGATAAATTAATAAAAATTGTTATATCATGTTGATAACATTAGGTAACAATAGGAAACGCTTACATTTTAAAAAAATTTTGGAGTTTTCGATACTTTACAGAAGTTTAAAAACTTTGAAAATTACGTTGAAAAACTATGCGAAATCAGCTAAAAAGTGATACTTTTTGAGGTATATTTTGAAATTTTCAGAGTCTCAGAAAATTAATTCATCCTTAGGATAAATTAATGAAAATAGGTGAAACATGTTGAAACCACTTGGTATGAATAGAAAACACTTAGATATTAAAAAAATTTTAGGGTCTTCAATATTTTCTGGGAGTTTGAAAATCTCGAAAATGCAATAGATTTATTACGTAAATTTTGAAAATTTCAAAGTTTCAGAAAATTAATTTATCTTTCAGATAAATTAATAAAAATTGTTATATCATGTTGATAACATTAGATAACAATAGGAAACGCTTAGATTTTAAAAAAATTTTGGAGTTGTCGATACTTTACAGAAGTTTAAAAACTTTGAAAATTACGTTGAAAAACTATGCGAAATCAGCTAAAAAGTGATACTTTTTGAGGTATATTTTGAAATTTTCAGAGTCTCAGAAAATTAATTCATCCTTAGGATAAATTAATGAAATTAGCTGAAACATGTTGAAACCACTTGGTATGAATAGAAAACACTTAGATATTAAAAAAATTTTAGAGTCTTCAATATTTTCTGGGAGTTTGAAAATCTCGAAAATGCAATAGATTTATTACGTAAATTTTGAAAATTTCAAAGTTTCAGAAAATTAATTTATCTTTCAGATAAATTAATAAAAATTCTTATATCATGTTCATAACATTAGGTAACAATAGGAAACGCTTAGATTTTAAAAAAATTTTGGAGGTTTCGATACTTTACAGAAGTTTAATTACTTTGAAAATTACGTTGAAAAACTATGCGAAATCAGCTAAAAAGTGATACTTTTTGAGGTATATTTTGAAATTTTCAGAGTCTCAGAAAATTAATTCATCCTTAGGATAAATTAATGAAAATAGGTGAAACATGTTGAAACCACTTGGTATGAATAGAAAACACTTAGATATTAAAAAAATTTTAGGGTCTTCAATATTTTCTGGGAGTTTGAAAATCTCGAAAATGCAATAGATTTATTACGTAAATTTTGAAAATTTCAAAGTTTCAGAAAATTAATTTATGTTTCAGATAAATTAATAAAAATTGTTATATCATGTTGATAACATTAGGTAACAATAGGAAACGCTTAGATTTTAAAAAAATTTTGGAGTTTTCGATACTTTACAGAAGTTTAAAAACTTTGAAAATTACGTTGAAAAACTATGCGAAATCAGCTAAAAAGTGATACTTTTTGAGGTATATTTTGAAATTTTCAGAGTCTCAGAAAATTAATTCATCCTTAGGATAAATTAATGAAAATAGGTGAAACATGTTGAAACCGCTTGGTATGAATAGAAAACAATTAGATATTAAAAAATTTACGGTCTTCAATATTTTCTGGGAGTTTGAAAATCTCGAAAATGCAATAGATTTATTACGTAAATTTTGAAAATTTCAAAGTTTCAGAAAATTAATTTATATTTCAGATAAATTAATAAAAATTGTTATATCATGTTGATGACATTAGGTAACAATAGGAAACGCTTACATTTTAAAAAAATTTTGGAGTTTTCGATACTTTACAGAAGTTTAAAAACTTTGAAAATTACGTTGAAAAACTATGCGAAATCAGCTAAAAAGTGATACTTTTTGAGGTATATTTTGAAATTTTCAGAGTCTCAGAAAATTAATTCATCCTTAGGATAAATTAATGAAAATAGGTGAAACATGTTGAAACCACTTGGTATGAATAGAAAACACTTAGATATTAAAAAAATTTTAGGGTCTTCAATATTTTCTGGGAGTTTGAAAATCTCGAAAATGCAATAGATTTATTACGTAAATTTTGAAAATTTCAAAGTTTCAGAAAATTAATTTATCTTTCAGATAAATTAATAAAAATTGTTATATCATGTTGATAACATTAGATAACAATAGGAAACGCTTAGATTTTAAAAAAATTTTGGAGTTGTCGATACTTTACAGAAGTTTAAAAACTTTGAAAATTACGTTGAAAAACTATGCGAAATCAGCTAAAAAGTGATACTTTTTGAGGTATATTTTGAAATTTTCAGAGTCTCAGAAAATTAATTCATCCTTAGGATAAATTAATGAAAATAGGTGAAACATGTTGAAACCACTTGGTATGAATAGAAAACACTTAGATATTAAAAAAATTTTAGGGTCTTCAATATTTTCTGGGAGTTTGAAAATCTCGAAAATGCAATAGATTTATTACGTAAATTTTGAAAATTTCAAAGTTTCAGAAAATTAATTTATCTTTCAGATAAATTAATAAAAATTGTTATATCATGTTCATAACATTAGATAACAATAGGAAACGCTTAGATTTTAAAAAAATTTTGGAGTTGTCGATACTTTACAGAAGTTTAAAAACTTTGAAAATTACGTTGAAAAACTATGCGAAATCAGCTAAAAAGTGATACTTTTTGAGGTATATTTTGAAATTTTCAGAGTCTCAGAAAATTAATTCATCCTTAGGATAAATTAATGAAATTAGCTGAAACATGTTGAAACCACTTGGTATGAATAGAAAACACTTAGATATTAAAAAAATTTTAGAGTCTTCAATATTTCTGGGAGTTTGAAAATCTCGAAAATGCAATAGATTTATTACGTAAATTTTGAAAATTTCAAAGTTTCAGAAAATTAATTTATCTTTCAGATAAATTAATAAAAATTGTTATATCATGTTCATAACATTAGGTAACAATAGGAAACGCTTAGATTTTAAAAAAATTTTGGAGGTTTCGATACTTTACAGAAGTTTAATTACTTTGAAAATTACGTTGAAAAACTATGCGAAATCAGCTAAAAAGTGATACTTTTTGAGGTATATTTTGAAATTTTCAGAGTCTCAGAAAATTAATTCATCCTTAGGATAAATTAATGAAAATAGGTGAAACATGTTGAAACCACTTGGTATGAATAGAAAACACTTAGATATTAAAAAAATTTTAGGGTCTTCAATATTTTCTGGGAGTTTGAAAATCTCGAAAATGCAATAGATTTATTACGTAAATTTTGAAAATTTCAAAGTTTCAGAAAATTAATTTATCTTTCAGATAAATTAATAAAAATTGTTATATCATGTTGATAACATTAGGTAACAATAGGAAACGCTTAGATTTTAAAAAAATTTTTTGAGTTTTCGATAATTTACAGAAGTTTAATAATTTTAAAATTACGTTGAAAAACTATGCGAAATCAGCTAAAAAGTGATACTTTTTTAGGTATATTTTGAAATTTTCAGAGTCTCAGAAAATTAATTCATCCTTAGGATAAATTAATGAAAATAGGTGAAACATGTTGAAACCACTTGGTATGAATAGACAACACTTAGATATTAAAAAAATTTTAGGGTCTTCAATATTTTCTGGGAGTTTGAAAATCTCGAAAATGCAATAGATTTATTACGTAAATTTTGAAAATTTCAAAGTTTCAGAAAATTAATTTATCTTTCAGATAAATTAATAAAAATTGTTATATCATGTTGATAACATTAGGTAACAATAGGAAACGCTTAGATTTTAAAAAAATTTTGGAGTTTTCGATACTTTACAGAAGTTTAAAAACTTTGAAAATTACGTTGAAAAACTATGCGAAATCAGCTAAAAAGTGATACTTTTTGAGGTATATTTTGAAATTTTCAGAGTCTCAGAAAATTAATTCATCCTTAGGATAAATTAATGAAAATAGGTGAAACATTTTGAAACCACTTGGTATGAATAGAAAACAATTAGATATTAAAAGAATTTTAGGGTCTTCAATATTTTCTGGGAGTTTGAAAATCTCGAAAATGCAATAGATTTATTACGTAAATTTTGAAAATTTCAAAGTTTCAGAAAATTAATTTATATTTCAGATAAATTAATAAAAATTGTTATATCATGTTGATAACATTAGGTAACAATAGGTAACGCTTAGATTTTAAAAAAATTTTGGAGTTTTCGATACTTTACAGAAGTTTAAAACTTTGAAAATTACGTTGAAAAACTATGCGAAATCAGCTAAAAAGTGATACTTTTTGAGGTATATTTTGAAATTTTCAGAGTCTCAGAAAATTAATTCATCCTTAGGATAAATTAATGAAAATAGGTGAAACATGTTGAAACCACTTGGTATGAATAGAAAACAATTAGATATTAAAAAAATTTTAGGGTCTTCAATATTTTCTGGGAGTTTGAAAATCTCGAAAATGCAATAGATTTATTACGTAAATTTTGAAAATTTCAAAGTTTCAGAAAATTAATTTATCTTTCAGATAAATTAATAAAAATTGTTATATCATGTTGATAACATTAGGTAACAATAGGAAAGGCTTAGATTTTAAAAAAATTTTGGAGTTTTCGATACTTTACAGAAGTTTAAAAACTTTGAAAATTACGTTGAAAAACTATGCGAAATCAGCTAAAAAGTGATACTTTTTTAGGTATATTTTGAAATTTTCAGAGTCTCAGAAAATTAATTCATCCTTAGGATAAATTAATGAAAATAGGTGAAACATGTTGAAACCACTTGGTATGAATAGAAAACACTTAGATATTAAAAAAATTTTAGGGTCTTCAATATTTTCTGGGAGTTTGAATATCTCGAAAATGCAATAGATTTATTACGTAAATTTTGAAAATTTCAAAGTTTCAGAAAATTAATTTATCTTTCAGATAAATTAATAAAAATTGTTATATCATGTTGATAACATTAGGTAACAATAGGAAACGCTTAGATTTTAAAAAATTTTTGGAGTTTTCGATACTTTACAGAAGTTTAAATCTTTGAAAATTACGTTGAAAAACTATGCGAAATCAGCTAAAAAGTGATACTTTTTGAGGTATATTTTGAAATTTTCAGAGTCTCAGAAAATTAATTCATCCTTAGGATAAATTAATGAAAATAGGTGAAACATGTTGAAACCACTTGGTATGAATAGAAAACACTTAGATATTAAAAAAATTTTAGGGTCTTCAATATTTTCTGGGAGTTTGAATGTCTCGAAAATGCAATAGATTTATTACGTAAATTTTGAAAATTTCAAAGTTTCAGAAAATTAATTTATGTTTCAGATAAGTTAATAAAAATTGTTATATCATGTTGATAACATTAGGTAACAATAGGAAACGCTTACATTTTAAAAAAAATTTTGGAGTTTTCGATACTTTACAGAAGTTTAAATACTTTGAAAATTACGTTGAAAAACTATGCGAAATCAGCTAAAAAATGATACTTTTTGAGGTATATTTTGAAATTTTCAGAGTCTCAGAAAATTAATTCATCCTTAGGATCAATTAATGAAAATAGGTGAAACATGTTGAAACCACTTGGTATGAATAGAAAACTCTTAGATATTAAAAAAATTTTAGGGTCTTCAATATTTTCTGGGAGTTTGAAAATCTCGAAAATGCAATAGATTTATTACGTAAATTTTGAAAGTTTCAAAGTTTCAGAAAATTAATTTATCTTTCAGATAAATTAATAAAAATTGTTATATCATGTTGATAACATTAGGTAACAATAGGAAACGCTTAGATTTTAAAAAATTTTGGAGTTTTCGATACTTTACAGAAGTTTAAAAACTTTGAAAATTACGTTGAAAAACTATGCGAAATCAGCTAAAAAGTGATACTTTTTGAGGTATATTTTGAAATTTTCAGAGTCTCAGAAAATTAATTCATCCTTAGGATAAATTAATGAAAATAGGTGAAACATGTTGAAACCACTTGGTATGAATAGAAAACACTTAGATATTAAAAACATTTTAGTGTCTTCAATATTTTCTGGGAGTTTGAATATCTCGAAAATGCAGTAGATTTATTACGTAAATTTTGAAAATTTCAAAGTTTCAGAAAATTAATTTATCTTTCAGATAAATTAATAAAAATTATTATATCATGTTGATAACATTAGGTAACAATAGGAAACGCTTAGATTTTAAAAAAATTTTGGAGTTTTCGATACTTTACAGAAGTTTAAAAACGTTGAAAATTACGTTGAAAAACTATGCGAAATCAGCTAAAAAGTGATACTTTTTGAGGTATATTTTGAAATTTTCAGAGTCTCAGAAAATTAACTCATCCTTAGGATAAATTAATGAAAATAGGTGAAACATGTTGAAACCACTTGGTATGAATAGAAAACACTTAGATATTAAAAAAATTTTAGGGACTTCAATATTTTCTGGGAGTTTGAAAATCTCGAAAATGCAATAGATTTATTACGTAAAGTTTGAAAATTTCAAAGTTTCAGTAAATTAATTTATCTTTCAGATAAATTAATAAAAATTGTTATATCATGTTGATAACATTAGGTAACAATAGTAAACGCTTAGATTTTAAAAAAATTTTGGAGGTTTCGATACTTTACAGAAGTTTAAAAACTTTGAATATTACGTTGAAAAACTATGCGAAATCAGCTAAAAAGTGATACTTTTTGAGGTATATTTTGACATTTTCAGAGTCTCAGAAAATTAATTCATCCTTAGGATAAATTAATGAAAATAGGTGAAACATGTTGAAACCACTTGGTATGAATAGAAAACACTTAGATATTAAAAAAATTTTAGGGTCTTCAATATTTTCTGGGAGTTTGAAAATCTCGAGAATGCAATAGATTTATTAGGTAAATTTTGAAAATTTCAAAGTTTCAGAAAATTAATTTATCTTTCAGATAAATTAATAAAAATTGTTATATCATGTTGATAACATTAGGTAACAATAGGAAACGCTTAGATTTTTAAAAAATTTTTGAGGTTTCGATACTTTACAGAAGTTTAAAAACTTTGAAAATTACGTTGAAAAACTATGCGAAATCAGCTAAAAAGTGATACTTTTTGAGGTATATTTTGAAATTTTCAGAGTCTCAGAAAATTAATTCATCCTTAGGATAACTTAATGAAAATAGTTGAAACATGTTGAAACCCCTTGGTATGAATAGAAAACACTTAGATATTAAAAAAAATTTTAGGGTCTTCAATATTTTCTGGGAGTTTGAAAATCTCGAAAATGCAATAGATTTATTACGTAAATTTTGAAAATTTCAAAGTTTCAGAAAATTAATTTATCTTTCAGATAAATTAATAAAAATTGTTATATCATGTTGATAACATTAGGTAACAATAGCAAAAGTTTAGATTTTAAAAAATTTTGGAGTTTTCGATAATTTACAGAAGTTTAAAAACTTTGAAAATTACGTTGAAAAACTATGCGAAATCAGCTAAAAAGTGATACTTTTTGAGGTATATTTTGAAATATTCAGAGTCTCAGAAAATTAATTCATCCTTAGGATAAATTAATGAAAATAGGTGAAACATGTTGAAACCACTTGATATGAATAGAAAACACTTAGATATTAAAAAAATTTTAGGGTCTTCAATATTTTCTGGGAGTTTGAAAATCTCGAAAATGCAATAGATTTATTACGTAAATTTTGAAAATTTCAAAGTTTCAGAAAATTAATTTATCTTTCAGATAAATTAATAAAAATTTTTATATCATGTTGATAACATTAGGTAACAATAGGAAACGCTTAGATTTTAAAAAAATTTGGAGTTTTCGATACTTTACAGAAGTTTAAATCTTTGAAAATTACGTTGAAAAACTATGCGAAATCAGATAAAAAGTGATACTTTTTGAGGTATATTTTGAAATTTTCAGAGTCTCAGAAAATTAATTCATCCTTAGGATAAATTAATGAAAATAGGTGAAACATGTTGAAACCACTTGGTATGAATAGAAAACACTTAGATATTAAAAAAATTTTAGGGTCTTCAATATTTTCTGGGAGTTTGAAAATCTCGAAAATGCAATAGATTTATTACGTAAATTTTGAAAATTTCAAAGTTTCAGAAAATTAATTTATCTTTCAGATAAATTAATAAAAATTGTTATATCATGTTGATAACATTAGGTAACAATAGGAAACGCTTAGATTTTAAAAAATTTTGGAGTTTTCGATACTTTACAGAAGTTTAAAAACTTTGAAAATTACGTTGAAAAACTATGCGAAATCAGCTAAAAAGAGATACTTTTAGAGGTATATATTCAAATTTTCAGAGTCTCAGAAAATTAATTCATCCTTAGGATAAATTAATGAAAATAGGTGAAACATGTTGAAACCACTTGGTATGAATAGAAAACACTTAGATGTTAAAAAAATTTTATGGTCTTCAATATTTTCTGGGAGTTTGAAAATCTCGAAAATGCAATAGATTTATTACGTAAATTTTGAAAATTTCAAAGTTTCAGAAAATTAATTTATCTTTCAGATAAATTAATAAAAATTGTTATATCATGTTGATAACATTAGGTAACAATAGGAAACGCTTAGATTTTTAAAAAATTTTGGAGCTTTCGATACTTTACAGAAGTTTAAAAACGCTTGAAAATTACGTTGAAAAACTATGCGAAATCAGCTAAAAAGTGATACTTTTTGAGGTATATTTTGAAATTTTCAGAGTCTCAGAAAATTAATTCATCCTTAGGATAAATTAATGAAAATAGGTGAAACATGTTGAAACCACTTGGTATGAATAGAAAACACTTAGATATTAAAAAAATTTTAGGGACTTCAATATTTTCTGGGAGTTTGAAAATCTCGAAAATGCAATAGATTTATTACGTAAATTTTGAAAATTTCAAAGTTTCAGTAAATTAATTTATCTTTCAGATAAATTAATAAAAATTGTTATATCATGTTGATAACATTAGGTAACAATAGGAAACGCTTAGATTTTAAAAAAATTTTGGAGGTTTCGATACTTTACAGAAGTTTAAAAACTTTGAAAATTACGTTGAAAAACTATGCGAAATCAGCTAAAAAGTGATACTTTTTGAGGTATATTTTGAAATATTCAGAGTCTCAGAAAATTAATTCATCCTAAGGATAACTTAATGAAAATAGTTGAAACATGTTGAAACCCCTTGGTATGAATAGAAAACACTTAGATATAAAAAAATTTTAGGGTCTTCAATATTTTCTGGGAGTTTGAAAATCTCGAAAATGCAATAGATTTATTACGTAAATTTTGAAAATTTCAAAGTTTCAGAAAATTAATTTATCTTTCAGATAAATTAATAAAAATTGTTAGATCATGTTGATAACATTAGGTAACAATACGAAACGCTTCGATTTTAAAAAATTTTGGAGTTTTCGATACTTTACAGAAGTTTAAAAACTTTGAAAATTACGTTGAAAAACTATGCGAAATCAGCTAAAAAGTGATACTTTTAGTGGCATATTTTGAAATTTTCAGAATCTCAGAAAATTAATTCATCCTTAGGATAAATTAATGAAAATAGGTGAAACATGTTGAAACCACTTGGTATGAATAGAAAACACTTAGATATTAATAAAATTTTAGGGTCTTCACTATTTTCTGGGAGTTTGAAAATCTCGAAAATGCAATAGATTTATTACGTAAATTTTGAAAATTTCAAAGTTTCAGAAAATTAATTTATCTTTCAGATAAATTAATAAAAATTGTTATATCATGTTGATAACATTAGGTAACAATAGGAAACGCTTAGATTTTAAAAAAATTTTGGAGTTTTCGATACTTTACAGAAGTTTAAAAACTTTGAAAATTACGTTGAAAAACTATGCGAAATCAGCTAAAAAGTGATACTTTTAGAGGTATATTTTGAAATTTTCAGAATCTCAGAAAATTAATTCATCCTTAGGATAAATTAATGAAAATAGGTGAAACATGTTGAAACCACTTGGTATGAATAGAAAACACTTAGATATTAAAAAAATTTTAGGGTCTTCAATATTTTCTGGGAGTTTGAAAATCTCGAAAATGCAATAGATTTATTACGTAAATTTTGAAAATTTCAAAGTTTCAGAAAATTAATTTATCTTTCAGATAAATTAATAAAAATTGTTATATCATGTTGATAAAATTAGGTAACAATAGCAAACGTTTAGATTTTAAAAAAATTTTGGAGTTTTCGATACTTTACAGAAGTTTAAAAACTTTGAAAATTACGTTGAAAAACTATGCGAAATCAGCTAAAAAGTGATACTTTTTGAGGTATATTTTGAAATAT
The DNA here is from genome assembly GCA_037127315.1 of Ascarosepion bandense. Lineage (NCBI taxonomy): Eukaryota > Metazoa > Mollusca > Cephalopoda > Sepiida > Sepiidae > Ascarosepion > Ascarosepion bandense. The sequence continues at coordinate 28,282 of JBBBDQ010025398.1, forward strand.
TCAGAGTCTCAGAAAATTAATTCATCCTTAGGATAAATTAATGAAAATAGGTGAAACATGTTGAAACCACTTGGTATGAATAGAAAACACTTAGATATTAAAAAAATTTTAGGGTCTTCAATATTTTCTGGGAGTTTGAAAATCTCGAAAATGCAATAGATTTATTACGTAAATTTTGAAAATTTCAAAGTTTCAGAAAATTAATTTATCTTTCAGATAAATTAATATAAATTTTTATATCATGTTGATAACATTAGGTAACAATAGGAAACGCTTAGATTTTAAGAAAATTTGGAGTTTTCGATACTTTACAGAAGTTTAAAACTTTGAAAATTACGTTGAAAAACTATGCGAAATCAGATAAAAAGTGATACTTTTTGAGGTATATTTTGAAATTTTCAGAGTCTCAGAAAATTAATTCATCCTTAGGATAAATTAATGAAAATAGGTGAAACATGTTGAAACCACTTGGTATGAATAGAAAACACTTAGATATTAAAAAAATTTTAGGGTCTTCAATATTTTCTGGGAGTTTGAAAATCTCGGAAATGCAATAGATTTATTACGTAAATTTTGAAAATTTCAAAGTTTCAGAAAATTAATTTATCTTTCAGATAAATTAATAAAAATTGTTATATCATGTTGATAACATTAGGTAACAATAGGAAACGCTTAGATTTTAAAAAAATTTTGGAGTTTTCGATACTTTACAGAAGTTTAAAAACTTTGAAAATTACGTTGAAAAACTATGCGAAATCAGCTAAAAAGTGATACTTTTAGAGGTATATTTTCAAATTTTCAGAGTCTCAGAAAATTAATTCATCCTTAGGATAAATTAATGAAAATAGGTGAAACATGTTGAAACCACTTGGTATGAATAGAAAACAATTAGATATTAAAATTTTTAGGGTCTTCAATATTTTCTTGGAGTTTGAAAATCTCGAAAATGTAATAGATTTATTACGTAAATTCCGAAAATTTCAAAGTTTCAGAAAATTAATTTATCTTTCAGATAAATTAATAAAAATTGTTATATCATGTTGATAACATTAGGTAACAATAGGAAACGCTTTGATTTTTAAAAAAATTTGGTGGTTTCGATACTTTACAGAAGTTTAAAAACTTTGAAAATTACGTTGAAAAACTATGCGAAATCAGCTAAAAAGTGATACTTTTTGAGGTATATTTTGAAATTTTCAGAGTCTCAGAAAATTAATTCATCCTTAGGATAAATTAATGAAAATAGGTGAAACATGTTGAAACCACTTGGTATGAATAGAAAACACTTAGATATTAAAAAAATTTTAGGGTCTTCAATATATTCTGGGAGTTTGAAAATCTCGAAAATGCAATAGATTTATTACGTAAATTTTGGAAATTTCAAAGTTTCAGAAAATTAATTTATCTTTCAGATAAATTAATAAAAATTGTTATATCATGTTGATAACATTAGGTAACAATAGGAAACGCTTAGATTTTAAAAAAATTTTGGAGTTTTCGATACTTTACAGAAGTTTAAATACTTTGAAAATTACGTTGAAAAACTATGCGAAATCAGATAAAAAGTGATACTTTTTGAGGTATATTTTGAAATTTTCAGAGTCTCAGAAAATTAATTCATCCTTAGGATAAATTAATGAAAATAGGTGAAACATGTTGAAACCACTTGGTATGAATAGAAAACACTTAGATATTAAAAAAATTTTAGGGTCTTCAATATTTTCTGGGAGTTTGAAAATCTCGAAAATGCAATAGATTTATTACGTAAATTTTGAAAATTTCAAAGTTTCAGAAAATTAATTTATCTTTCAGATAAATTAATAAAAATTGTTATATCATGTTGATAACATTAGGTAACAATAGGAAACGCTTAGATTTTAAAAAAATTTTGGAGTTTTCGATACTTTACAGAAGTTTAAAAACTTTGAAAATTACGTTGAAAAACTATGCGAAATCAGCTAAAAAGTGATACTTTTTGAGGTATATTTTGAAATGTTCAGAGTCTCAGAAAATTAATTCATCCTTAGGATAAATTAATGAAAATAGGTGAAACATGTTGAAACCACTTGGTATGAATAGAAAACACTTAGTTATTAAAAAAATTTTAGGGTCTTCAATATTTTCTGGGAGTTTGAAAATCTCGAAAATGCAATAGATTTATTACGTAAATTTTGAAAATTTCAAAGTTTCAGAAAATTAATTTATCTTTCAGATAAATTAATAAAAATTGTTATATCATGTTGATAACATTAGGTAACAATAGGAAACGCTTAGATTTTAAAAAAATTTAGGAGTTTTCGATACTTTACAGAAGTTTAAAAACTTTGAAAATTACGTTGAAAAACTATGCGAAATCAGCTAAAAAGTGATACTTTTTGAGGTATATTTTGAAATTTTCAGAGTCTCAGAAAATTAATTCATCCTTAGGATAAATTAATGAAAATAGGTGAAACATGTTGAAACCACTTGGTATGAATAGAAAACACTTAGATATTAAAAAATTTTAGGGTCTTCAATATTTTCTGGGAGTTTGAAAATCTCGAAAATGCAATAGATTTATTACGTAAATTTTGAAAATTTCAAAGTTTCAGAAAATTAATTTATCTTTCAGATAAATTAATAAAAATTGTTATATCATGTTGATAACATTAGGTAACAATAGGAAACGCTTAGATTTTAAAAAAATTTTGGAGTTTTCGATACTTTACAGAAGTTTAAAAACTTTGAAAATTACGTTGAAAAACTATGCGAAATCAGATAAAAAGTGATACTTTTTGAGGTATATTTTGAAATTTTCAGAGTCTCAGAAAATTAATTCATCCTTAGGATAAATTAATGAAAATAGGTGAAACATGTTGAAACCACTTGGTATGAATAGAAAACACTTAGATATTAAAAAAATTTTAGGGTCTTCAATATTTTCTGGGAGTTTGAAAATCTCGAAAATGCAATAGATTTATTACGTAAATTTTGAAAATTTCAAAGTTTCAGAAAATTAATTTATCTTTCAGATAAATTAATAAAAATTGTTATATCATGTTGATAACATTAGGTAACAATAGGAAACGCTTAGATTTTAAAAAAATTTTGGAGTTTTCGATACTTTACAGAAATTTAAAAACTTTGAAAATTACGTTGAAAAACTATGCGAAATCAGCTAAAAAGTGATACTTTTTGAGGTATATTTTGAAATTTTCAGAGTCTCAGAAAATTAATTCATCCTTAGGATAAATTAATGAAAATAGGTGAAACATGTTGAAACCACTTGGTATGAATAGAAAACACTTA